>BMAO01031566.1:0-16576 GCA_019973975.1 Trichonephila clavata
CATAGAACTCTTTTGCAAATAATTTAAATTCTGTGATATGTGAAATTATTAGTCAATTCTCCATTTAATAATGAATCCATTTTTTCCTTTTAATTTCCAATACTTATTTTATCTTGAAGTTTCTGTGTTCCAATTTCTTAGGGAAAGGGTTACCTGATAGAATAGTGTTTTTAAAATGTTATGATTTATTAAATAAGTATTGCATATAAAATCATTATATTATTTCTCAAGAGTTTGATATTCTTTTAAATTAATGTATGATTATATCTAATGTTTTCAAATATTTATTAACCTGAAAGATTTATTTGTTATAATTTATTCATTATTTTCAGCACCTGTAAATTGAGAATTTGTGAAGTAATACAACTGTTATATATCTTTATTGATTTGCCATTCATACAATATTAATTGAATACAAAATCTCTTACTTTATGAATTTTGCCAAATGAAACAAAGTAATTAATCATACAATGGGAAAAATAATGATTAAAATGATAGTTAAATGTTTCTTATGCGTTTCTTTTCCTTGTAGTTGTATCGTAAGGATTTTATCAGTTTAATGGAACTTACCGGATAGTGAACAGCTTTTGCCTGAGGAATACTTGTGTATAGAAAGTTCTTGGAAGCCTGACTGGAATGAAAAAGGTGTACAAGTACCAGTACGCTATAAAATGCCAGAATTGAACGTTAAGTAAGACAGTTTTATATATTTTTTAATAACTTATACTGTATTTTTGTAGCTGGCATTGTTTGATTTCATTTGTTAGTAAATTATTTTAGTTCATCAAAATCAAGCAGCATAATTCCTTAAAATCTAGAGTGTAAATTAAGATTTTTCAAAATAATATTTTTAGAGTGTGAAAAAATTAGCAAAAGACAGAATGAAGTAATAGATACCCTTAGAAAATATGAGTTCTTGTGATGTGCACTTTCAGTGGATCCCCTCACATGTAGATATATGGGTAATGAGGAGGCGGATGCCTTGGCAAAGGAGGGTGTCAGAGAGTCTGACTACATCTGATTTGCCTGACTTATCTTGAGCTGTACTCTGCCAGAAAACATATAAATAAAAGACTTGCCCCCCCCTCGTTCATATTTGGTATCGAGCTGGTTCTTTGGAGGATCCCTGTTATGAATTGTAACAGATGCACCCAGACGGAAATTTCTAAATTTCTTAGTGGATATTTAAGCAGCCTTGCCTACCAGGATGGCTATAAAACCCATCTGATTTGTTCCAAAATGTAACATCGGAGCAGTCTTCCCCGACTCATATTCTTGGATGCCTGGGTTTGTCCTACGATGAACTTACTAGGTCTTCCTATGCTTGTATTTGACTTTTGAGGGTGAATAAACTCATAGATATTGTCTAGCAGAAGCTAGACAAGGAGTTAAGCAACAAACTACAGAAAATATGAATGATTTGTGTAGAAGGAATATATTGGAGATATTAATTTAAAACTTGAAACTTGGGTTCATTTAAAAAAAAAAGATTATTCATTATTTATTTGATTTTAAGGAATTAATCTTAATAAGTGACAGTATCTGTATGAATTTGTACTTTTTGGTTTTTCTTACTTAATTTACCCAATATTACAATTACATTTAATCTCTTATCTATTATATGTATTTTGTTTTCCATAATTTCATGAACAAAGAGAACTTTTATCAAAGAGCAACAATTTGCATGAAAATGCTGGGAGAGATTTATAAATAAAAAAAAGTACTGAAATTAAAGTTGACAGGCATACATAGAAATTGTAGAATTTGATTTTGGGCTATAAAATGACATGTTTTGCTGATTAAATGCTGTTATTATATATAATTATGCTACAATTCAAATTTAGAAGAAATAAAAAAAAGAGTTTAAAATCATTTTTTAATTAAATTTATTGTTTATACAAATCTTATTTCTGGAAGCCATTTAATAAATAATGAATTCTATGTTTGCAAAAGTTGTAATGAATACAGTTAAGAAAAACATTAGTTTCAATTGAAAAACATTCCAATGCTTTATATAATAAAGAAATTCACGAAATTTAGAAGAATATAGGTTAGATTTCAATCCATATTAACATGGCAAGAAAAGGGGGAAAACTCCTGGAAGGATTGAAGCTTGTTATTTATTCAATCGGAACTTCAAAGTGAAGGAAAAACGATCTATTCTATAAATCTATCTATCTATCTATTTGATCTACCAAATGTTTGAATTTTTCTTTATATTTCTTAGTCACTATTTTAATCCTCCTATTTTTTAAAACCGTATTAAAAATTTTTTTTAATGCAAATGAAAAAAAAAACTTTTTTGACAATGTTAAGCATTTTGCCATAAATATTTTCTTTGTTCTATCTAATTTACTCTAATAACTTATGTTATAAGAATTACATAAAGCTAAAATCTTTTTACTTTTTAAAAATTTTTCCATTAATTTTTGGCTGCGGCAGCCTAGTGGACAAGGTAACAGACTCATGACAGGCATGTCATGAGTTCGAGCCTAGTGTCGCTGTAGACTTGCCGTGCAGGGGAGCAGTGCACATTAAATCTGTCAAGAGCTCAAATGTCCTCTTGTTGGTGTGTGGAAGTTAGGAGAGGGGGTGCTATCTCAGGTGTTGTCCTTGTCACTTGACCATGGTTCAAAATTTACAAGGTCTGTCGCCAAAAACCCTCGAATAACTTAATAGTACGATGTTAATATTCCCTTACCCACATCAATCCACTTATTAATTTAATTTTTGAAGTTTTATATTTCCCTTATTTAATTAAATCTAAATTTTAATTTTTTATTTTTCATAATTTTTTATGAAACATCCCTGTTTTCTTTTAATGTTAAACTGTTTGATTAAAAACTAAGAACAAACACATTTTCAATTTATTCAATAAATAAGTAAAAAGAAACTGCTACATATATTTACTAGTTATGTAATATTTTAAAAAAATGTAGCAAAAATTCAGCTGGAAGTATACTGTAACACAGTAATTTTGCTTATTTGGTGATATTTAATATTATAAAAGATACTTGTATATTAACCCTAACACTGCATAGTTACTTTATGAAAGTAGGCTCAAAAATTGCATATTTTTTTTGTTATGTATTTCAAATCTACATATTAAATCTAATTTTTACAGTTAAAATATACACATAATTTTTGCAAAAGGTTTCAATTTTAAAATATAGAATTAGATCATAAAAATATTAACATAAAAATATAAATGAAAACATAAACAGGAACAGCCCAGTTTCACAGCTAAATAGTTGGAAAAAAGGAATACCTGCGGAAATCGTGGGTTGTGCAAATTTTGCTACATTGCCCTTGGAAATAGCGGGATGCACAGTGAGAGGGTTAAATGTTTCTTTTCTTTTAAAAATTCTAATTAATTCTAACAAGAGTTAATTTATTAAAATATGCTATTCATGTGAAAAGGTTGCAAAATTAATGTTAATAAAAGAGTTCTGATAAAATATTTGAGTTTATTTCTCAATGTCAAGCTCAACATTTCTTTTAAAAGGGAATAAAAAAATATTTACTTCATTTTTTCTTTATTTTTTTACAGAGAGATAAGAAAAAGAAGCAGAAGTGGATCTTTCAAATGTGAGTATATATTTTTAGAAATGGAATTGCTGACTTATTGTTAATGTGGTTATCATGGTATTAAACTCAGATTTAAATTGTAATTGATTTGTGTGAAAATATGATTGTTAAGAAATTAATTACGGGAGAGAAGTTCAAATAATTTTAAAAATTTCATTAACTTTTACTTGTACTAATTGTTTACCAGTGAATCAAAATTCATAAAAGTGGACTTTTTCAATTTAAATCTGAAAACATTAATTTTATATCTTATTTTTTTTCTTGTCACAATCAAATTGATAAACATTTTAATTGGGAAAATGGCCTAAAAATAATCTCCCAGTTATGAATTAAAAAAAAAGGGATTTTTTTTATTTGAATTAAACTTGCATAATTATAATTTGTTTCAAATTGATATTCTTATTTAATTATTTTGATTCTTTTTTTAGCCCAGAGAAGCTATTTCATTTGAATTATGATGGCAAATTTAATTCCCAATACCATACAATTAGTAATATACATATAGTTTCTGATGAGAGAACTTGCTACTATGATTTGGATGTTACTGATATGCATTGGCTAAGATTAGTCAATCAGGAAAGAGAAGATGCGGGTAAGAATTAAATTATTTTAAAGAAAATATATAATTTTTAAAATTTTGAAGGCTGTAGAAATCGAGTGATTATTCATGCAAACTTGTAACTGGTATTGTTTTGCCTGAATTGTGGGCTTAAGTTCTGTTGCTATGAAAGATCTATTGTGTTGAAGGGCTGATTCATTTTAAATTAGTTAAGGCTTAAAATCTTCCCATTAATGAGATGTGGAAGTTTGAAGAACGGAGGGCCAGCCTGAGTGTTGTCCTTTTTACTTGTCCATGATACAAAATAGCAAATCTATGTCCAGTACCCTTTGTGTTGTTGAGTGTGATTGAAATAATCAAACCAAAAATACAGTTAGTTTCTGCTTAAGATAAATCCTTCCTAATGCTTGTTTTAATTGCGAAAAATATTCCAACTGCAAATTATGTTTATTAAATTGTCCTGGGTTTGTGTGTTGAGACTAACAGTTTAGATTAAATTTCCTTTGTCTTACTAACATTTTCATTATATCTAATGTAACAAAAGTGATACAACATTTATCGGGTATTAATTTTCTGAGTTAAAATTTTGATGTTAAGTTGGTAATATTTGCTAAGTCTTAAGTATAATATTAAGGGGAAAAATAATTGTGTATGTGTTTAAAATAATCTTTTATGTCTTATGAGATTTTTCTCATTTTATGGTTTATCATAAATTTTTTTAATAAGATTTAAAATATGCTTTATATGATTTTTTAAAAATAAATATCTGTTAATTTAATTTATAAATTATTTTAAAGGTATTGACCCATTAGAGGATTCATTTGTGGAGCTTGTATTGGAAAATCTTGAGCAACAGGTATGTATTTTTATTTGATTGATAATATTTTCTTAAAATATTAATGATTTTTGAAAATTTTAAATTATATGTAAATATATTTAGGTACAAATAGTTTGACAGATTTAAATTAATATATAATATGTAAAAATCATTTGAGATGTGTAATAAATACACGATTCATTGATCTTTGAAATAAATGTTATGTATATTACGAATGTAGTATATGTCTCATATAAATTACAGCCAAATGTGAAAGTTATTTCAAAAATTTCTGTGTACTTTGTATATTGCTTAGAAAATGGAGCTATACTTGAAAAACAAGACCACTTAAATGAAATCTTTTGATTATGGCTTACAAAACAGGATTTTTAAGCCATACTTAAAATTATATATGGGGTAGACAAAGTAATGGAGTTCTCTTGGTGTCTGAATTATAATTTTTTTATGGTATCGCTGCTCTTCATTGTCACTGTAATAAACTGCTGGAATTCGATAAGGAATAGATGTGTATAGATCTTTCATTAGATAGCAGAATTTTATAGCATTTCTTCAGTGAGAAATATCGCTTGAATCTGATATTTTAAAATTTGGGGTAAATCCTCTTGATTATAATTAAAGATATTTGCATTAAGATTCAGTTATAGTAATGTATTCTGACTACTGTAGCTGTTTCACTTAATCCTCATCTTCAACTAAAGAACTTGTTTCATTTTTCTTTATGGGAGCATTATGTCTGAAATAAGGGTTGGATGAGTCACAAGGAAGGTTTTAAGTGCCATATGATGTGTATAACTTAGAGGAATAACCAAACTGCTTCCTGATCCATCAAAATGACAATTTGGTTTGGAAGAATGTCTATAAATAGCAACTTACACCATGAAAGATCTATCTTTGTGTTTTACAATTTGAAATGAGATGCTTCTGTGGGATGCTACCAAATTTTAATTCTTCCTGTGGTGGGGGATAAAGTGAAAAGTGATTTTCCAAATAAATTACATTTTTCTTGTCTTTAAGATTCTAGTTTTAATGCTGTGTATATCATTGTATGCATTCTTTGTTGGTGATATGAGTAATGATAGGCTTGTATTTTGTAATATTCAATGAACCGTTCTGTCTGAAATGGGATCTTTTTCAATTTATTATTTGCTCAGCTAGGCATTTATGTTTCTGATGAATAATTCTTGCCATTGCTTGCTGATCCCTACCTGACCACATCTGTTTTAATCCACAATTTATAGTTCAAAAGTTACATACATTGTTTATTTTGAGGTATGAACAAAGTTTTGGAAACTAGTGCTTTACATGAGTTTATACAAGAGCTTCTTTGCATTTCTTCAGTAAATTTCCACTTTTTCTTTATCCCTGTGAAAACTCATCATGTAGAGAGGTTGATGTGTGTTAAATCTGTTGAAACTTGTCTCCTCATAAAGAAATCACTTGGAAATTTAGAAAGCAAGAGTTGATGCTATCTTCATCATTTGACTGAGGTTCAAAATTATAAAGTGGTTGAGGTAGCTGAATGGTGGTCATAAAAATTGGCATTATTTTTGTTGAATCATGGATTGAAATCCTGGTGCCACTAAAGAAATGTTATGTAAAGGGTCTGAGACTCATGCATTTTAAACCTGTTGAAGTCAGTTTGGTGTGGAAGTTTGGAGTAAGGGTGCTAGCTTGGGCCCTTTCACTTGACTTGAGGTTCAAAGTTATTAGGTCTGCCCTTGTGTACCTTGTTAGTGTAACATTTATAAACACCTTTTTTTTTGTCAACCACTTGTTTAACTTGCTTATGCTTTATCTGCATTTGAGTGAATTTAATTGTTAGGTTAGATGAGTTTAGATTTTAATGAAGTTGTAAAAAGATACAGAAAACTATGGATGTTTTCATTTATTCATAAATTGTTTGCTTTGTAATAAAGCAAAACCTTTCAAAAATTGGATTACGTTCTTTTCTGATTTACAAAACTAAATTTGGAGACATTTAGAAATACTTTTTTATGTACAAGACATAATTTTTTTCATAAATGAGGCATTTTTGCTGGTATTCTCCTGTTTAGTTTAAAAAACATAAAATTAGCAATAATAAATATTGCATAATCTTACATATATTTGTTTAAAAATGGTTTCAATTATTTTTCTGGAATGTGTTTTAGAAAATCTTTATAAAATATTTTGCTGAATTAATTTTAAAGTAATTAAGAATGTAGTTTTTTAAAGAAAATAAACTTTTTATTTCAATAATTTAAGTATTTTTTACATTGTAATTTATTTTGCAAAATATATTTTTAGGTGCACGTAAGATTACAAGAAGAAATAAAAAATGACAAAACCCTTGGAATTGATTATGATGAAGATGCTATATGTGATGTTTGTCGATCTGTAAGTATCTTTAAGAGCTTGACATTTAAAAACTTTTTTTATGTCATTTGAAAGTTTGATTTTTAAATTAGGAGTTAATTCATAGAAATATGTATTCCAGTTTGATCATGTGTACAATAAGTTTTAGCATATCATTGATTAAAAAAAAATTGTTTGATCTACTTATTGACCAGTTTTACAATAGTTATTATTTCTAATGAATAATAAAAAGTTTTTCATTGTCTGGTGTTGGTAAATATTGTATACTAGCCGTTACCCTCCCGCTTCGCTGGGTATTTCATGATGTTTTATAAATATATCTGTTTATATTCTGACAGACAAAAATTTTTAAAATTGGTTTTTTGTTATGAGTACCGTATATACTTTTAGTGCATTAAGTAAAAAGCTGCTAATTTGAAATTACAATCAGACACTTCAATTTTATTTATTTGTATAGATATAGATTGGGATTATAATAACTATTGTTTAAATGTGACTAAAAATGTAAATAAAAAAAAAGGATTAAAACTAACCGTAAAACTTATCAATTTTTTGTTTCTTGCATTGCTTTTTACTTATGAAGCCTTGATTTATTATTTTTAAAAAGTGCATCCGAAACAGCCGATGCTCTACTTAACTGAACAGTGAGATAACTATCATAAAAAAAAAAATTATGGCACGTGTCAGCGTATTATCATGTGCGCGTAACACTGTTATGTCTCATGAAGAGCATCGTCGCCAGTAACCAAAACAAAGACTCTATTAGCTCAGCTTGGCGTTCAATTTGGCGTTCATCTTGGCATTCAGTTTCACGTTCACCCGTATAATTTCCGTTCCGTAAGAATACGGGAATAAAATATAGCCTATGTTACTCCCCGTTAATGTAGCTTTCCATTAGTGAAAGAATTTTTAAAATCGCACCAGCCGTTTCCGAGATTAGCCGGAACAAACAGACAGACAGACAGACAGACAGACAGACAAAAATTTTAAAAATTGGTTTTTTGTTATGAGTACCGTATATACTTTTAGTGCATTAAGTAAAAAACTGCTAATTTGAAATTACAAACAGACACTTCAATTTTATTTATTTGTATAGATTTTAATGACATATAAATTTTTTGTTGAGCTTAAAAGCTTTTAAAATTTTAATCATATTTCCTTTGAAACAAGAGTTTTTGTAATTGCAAAACTAATATTGCTACATATATTAAATCCATTTCAGCACATTTTTGAGAATAACTTATTTTAAAACCATTAAAAACAAACCTTATCAGTCCTCATATAACATCATAGTTCTATTCTCTCTCTCTTTACCATTCCTCACTTTCCTGTCTAACTCATCACTCTTATACTCTGTTAGGGATAGAATTACATAACACAGCTATTGAACCATCTTTTCAGGACGAAAGGCACAAACACATTCATAGGGGTTCGAAGGTTTCTTTTATGAGTGTCTCTCATAGACCAGAGAGTTTTTTGTTGTTAAACCTAAATTCATGAAAATACTGAAATAATAAACATGCTGTTTTATAATGCTCTGTAGAGTATAAATATTGGTAAATGCTTTATATAATTGTATTTTTATGTTTTATTTACTTAAGTTACTTGTTTAAATACATTTTTTTACACATTTTATGTTCAGTTTTTTTCTTACTATTTAGTAACTTTAACATATACATTTGAAAACTAAAACTGTTCCTTGAAATTCTTTTTAGTACTAAACATTTGTGAAATCGGGGATCTACATTCACAAGGGAAGGGCATGACTAAGGAAATTCATTTGAGACGATACTTTGTGTAATAGTAGTACTCCTTTAGGGTGTTCAACCCTCATTGTAATTCCGCCGAATGGGCAGTCCATTTCGGAGAAAATAGCCTTCATAATTCATGATTAGCTTTTATACAATAAAGTTGCCACTGTTTCCTGCGATTCAGCAGCATGATTAGTAGAATAGCTGGTTACCACGCGTTCGGCCTCAATTCGAGTCGCTTGATCTTTTTTTTGTTTTAATTTTTAAATTCATTTCATATTTTTACAATGAAATAAATTTATTTAAAAAAGGTTTATTAAATATTAAATGATATTTTAGATAATTATTTTATATTAAAAACTTAAATAATTACTATAATTACATAAATATTTATATTAAATGAATATAATTATAATAAAAAATATTTATTATAAAAATATATTATAACCAGTTCACACGATTTTTTTTTGTTTTAATTTTAAATTCCTTTATTTTTTGCAATTAAATTCTTTTAAAAGAGACATTAAATATTTTATATAACTCTAAAGTAATTTTTTTTATAAAAAATTATTATAATATATTTTATGTTTTTATTGTAATATTTTATATATTTTTTGTATAAAATAATCATTTAATATTTATTATATATTTTTTTATAAATATAATAAAATCTATTAATATATATTTACTATAAAAAAATATTATAATTGGTTCTTGATCGTTTTTTTAAAATTTTTAAAATTTATTTAATTTTTTTACAATGAATAAATTTATTTAAAAAAGACATTAATTAAAAAAAATTTTATAATTAATTATTAATACATTTATGTATTATAATATTATATATATATAATATAATATTTTATTTATAATATATTGTTTTTATATTGTAAAACTATTTGTACCTAATTTTTATATAAATATCATTTAATATTTATTATAATATATTTTATAATAAATATTATTTATTAATTATATTTACATAAAATATAAATATTTATATAATTACAGTAATATTTTACTTTTTAAAACACAAAATAATTATCTAAATATCATTTAATATTAATAAGCCTTTTTTAAATAAATTTATTTCATTGTAAAAGTAATTAAATTAATTTATAAAAATTAAAACAAAAAAACGATCATGCGACTTGAAACGAGGTCAAACATGTGTAAACTGCTGTTCTACCAACCATGCTGCTGGATCGCTGGAAATAGCTGCAACTTTATTGTATAAAAGCTATTCATGAATTTTGAAGGCTATTTTCTCCGAATGGACTGACCATTCGGCGGAATTACAATGAAGGTTGAACACCCTAAAGGAGTACTACTTTGCACAAAGGCTCGTCCCAAATGAATTTGCTTAGTCATGTCCTCCCCTTGTCAGCCTTATGTTATAATTCTTGCATTCTTAATAACTCATTAAACATTTTAGAGAGTTTTAGTGGATGTGAACAAACAAAATTTTCAATTGAGGATGATCATGGAGAAGTATTTTTCTTTCAAAGTACTAGGCATACAGATGTCACAAATATTATCATTAGATTTGTTAGATATTTATGAATAAAACAGTCAGTATATTATAGTGTCACTATCAAATTCACTGTGTTTCATAATTAGTATCTGAAAATATTTTGCATCATTTCTAAATATTTTTTAACCTTAGACATTGTAATGGTAAAAACAGAAAATTTCATCTACAAGAACTAATTATCCATTAAAAACTGGACTTCAAATCCAAATACCCAACTCTCTAGTGAAGATAAAACTCTCCTTCTTACTATAAACAAATGCCACATGCCTCATTTAGAGAGTCTGCATGAAGCATGCCATTTGGAAACATTCCTTTCGCCTTATATTTATGCAATCAAAATCCATATGCATGTGAGTTATGTTTCTCTCATTTTGAGTAAAAGGTTAAACCCTATGGACATATCCTTGTACCTAAAATTTTAGATTTTAAAGTGTTCCAAATTACTGGCACAAATGTTGACAAGTGAGGGTGGAAGAGAAATGCTCTTGTCATACCAACATGAGGGTTGAGAATTGTGTTCATTTCTTGCTGGCATGTGCACGTGATGGTTGGCGCAAAGGGGTTAGCAGTAAAGGAACTTGCTGTCAATTTCCTAATTCCAGAGGAAACTACTTTGGTGACGAAACACAATAACATGGACATTCTTCGCTCACTGCTTTCACACCTGTTCTTTCCCGGGGTTCACTTAAAATGGTCTGGCAAAGTCAACTCCTGATTCTGAGAAGGCTTTTCTGGAATTCACTCTTGATATTAGAAGATTTCCATTAGTTTCTGTGAAAGCATATTATTTATAATTGTTTCTGTTACACAATTCTTATTCCACAACATATATTTTTCTCCTGCATTGACAGAACCAAATCAATAAACTGATATTTCCTTTCAGGTTACTTTAACTTTCATTAAATCCATGTAGCTTTTTGTTACCACAGCAGCTTTCAGATCTATTGTTTAGTAAAACCCTAGCTATTTTTGTTTTTTTTTATTTGCTAACCTATGCAGGTTTGCAGTTAACTGCTCCTTCAGCCTATGCAGGCTGAAATCACATCCCGGTACTGTATACCCTGCTGGTGATTTATTGGTTAAAAATTCTGTCCTTTAGCAAAGAAAATAATATGTTTTACTTTTACAATTTCTACATGGGTGGAGTTTAGTTTTGCAAAAATCAGCTAAGCGAAATTTTGAAAAAAAAAAAAAAATAAAATAAAATAACGATTCTGTATAATTTTAGCTTTATTTTTCCTTACTGCAATAGTTTCATATTAAAAAAGAAATTGTGCTCCATACTTCCATAAAAAAACCCACACACATAGTTATAAATAAAACCAAATGTATAAGATACACTTTCATAAATTTATCATTTTTAAATTTTTGATGCTCAAATCTTTATAAATAGTCCCAAGATTCCTTGCTCAAATTTTGGTAATTCTTCTGTTTGTTAAGGAATAAAAATGTCCCCCCATCTTCTCTGGATTGTAATCCTCTCTAAAAAGGTGAATAAATTCTTAAAAATATTATTGCAAATTATATAAAATAATATAATTAAGATTCCCATATTAAAAATATAGAGATTCCCATATATGTTTCCATTTCGACTCCTAACCACTCTAAACTTCTGATATGTAGTCTGCTCAATCAAAAAAGTTTTTCAATCTATCTAAATCATTTTTATTCCAACAGCTGGTTATTTTAATAACTGATTCAAATGATTTTTGATTAAAGTTTTTTTATTCACAAATCTGTTTCTTAATTTTTAAGTTACATATTAATTTGCTTCTATTAATGAGAATCTGTTAGTGTAACTTGCCAAACTTCCACCTAAATAAGATATCAGATAATTAAATTTATGTATTTTTGTTATATATTATTGTTTTATAAACTGTTGTTTTTACACTGTCAAACTTACTAAATAATTTTACCCATTGGGGATGGGTTACTGTAGTTATAATTAATTTCTTAATCCATCTGCAAAAATTCCTATTTTGGTTATCAGTCTGCTTCTGATTACTTTAAATTTAATTCTTCATTTTCCAATTTCTGACATATTTAATTGCCAAAGATGCACACACAGATGAAGAAAAGTTTTATTTTAAATACCTTTAATATTCAGGATTGGCACTTCCTGACATTAAATGTTGCTAATACCACTACTCATATTAAATTAACTTCAACTTTTTCTACAAGTAACTATTATTTTATATGCACTTAAAACTAAACTCTAGCGCTCCTCATCACAATTCTTTTAGATCTCTACTGCTCCCCATTCTTTCCTGTGTAACTTATTGCTTCATTATTTTTGTTGGGGATGTGATTACTATACACAGCTGTTGAAACCACATCAATGTATTTCCTAAATAAACTGAATTAAAATTCTTTAAGTCTTATTTTACTTTCATAAAATTTTTTTCCAAAGGGATTAGAAAATTTGCATTTTAAAATAATTATCAAAATTTTTATTAAGTATTTAATTTTTTTGAATAATATGAATTATGTTAATTTTTAATATTATGAATTTTATTTAAAAAGTATTAATAGTTTGTAAAGCTTTTTTACAAATGAAAATTAGTTCGTATTTTTAATATAATTAAATATGGCCTTATATTTATGTTATTGTAATTTTTTTATAATGTATTTGATGCAATTTTTTTTTCATATTATATGTTGATTACATATTTTTAAAAATCTAAATAAAAATTATGATTATTATTTGTCATATGTAAAAATTTTGATTATAATAATTAATTAAATTCATGTTTCAAGTCAGATATACATCTTTTTTAAAAAATATATCATTAAAATATCATTAGCTTTTAGTCGAAAGACAATGTTCTTTGTTGCTTACAAAAATTCTTGAACATTTAGATCCTCTTCTCCCTAATTTTAATGCATTAAATGACTTATTTTTGTGTCAAGTGACTTAAGATGTTTGAAATTATAATTTGAATATTGTTTTAATCTTTATTCTTATTCTATTTATTTCTATGAAGTTAGTGAGCTCCCATGCTTGTATTTTTTAATCAATAAAAAATAATTTTGCCATATAATCTATTTGTTGAAATTATGTATAAAATATAATTCTTATTTTAATTACTTTTTTATAGCAGTAGTTGAATGTTTCAAGTATTTTTTTGAAAATGTGTTTCAATTTTCTATAAGATTTATCATAAGTCTCATCACAATATCAATGTCATTTAACTTGTCAAAATCTGAATTTAATAATTTTCAAAAATATTTATTTGCATTAGAATAGGAAGAGTCATGCTAAAAATTCCCCATTCTTTTAAATTTTAATCCATTTTCCTTTGAAACAAGAGTTTTTTAATTGCATTCCTAATACTGCTACTTACTTTAAATCCATTTCAGCACATTTTCAATCACATCCTGTAACTAAAAAGTTACATAATCAACAATGTTTCTCAAAATGCCCAGTTTTTTTTATTATTATTCCTGATTTTTTTAAATATTGTCCATATGTGGAGAAACCAGTTAGATTGTTTTATGCTATTTGTGGGTTAATAATATCAACACTGTGATATAAGTTATGACAGATATGTCATCCTGAATCATATCATAACCTCATTATCATATTTGTCAAAATCAGCTTGAATTTAATAATTTAAAAAAAATATTTGTTTGCTTTAGGGACGCAAGATGAATGCTAAAAAATCAACAGTGGATCAATCGCGTCTTGTGGCTAGGAAGGTATATATATAACCCACAAATACTTTTTCAAATGTTCAGTGTTTTATTTTTTGTTACTTTCCATGTGAGGAAGAAGCAATTATAAATTAATTGTTTTATGCCATTTATGGAAGAATAGTATCAACACAGTAGTATATGGTCATCCAGAAAATAAAGACTGTTCAGTTAAAGAAAATAAAATACACAATATTTTTTGAAAAAGAACAATTTTGTTTCATACCAGAAGCATACTACATAATAATTTCCAACATTTAAGCATCTATCATATTTGTTCATGAGCTTCAGAGTTCCCATGTTGTACTTGTCTGCCCCCAGTACATTAAACCAAATGGTTACTACATTTGCTAACTGTTAATCACTTCCAAAATGTTTATTGCCCGGAAACTTTTTCAGCTTAAAGAAAAGATGGCAATCACTAAGAGCAAGGTCTGAACTATTGGTCTTTTTTTAATGCAGTAACCACCTGCCTTAATGAACTGGCAGTAGAACAGTATAGCAAAGGATGTTCTAAGCCTTGTGAAAAGTTATTACAAATGTTTAAATAAAGGTGGTAATTATGTAGAGAAGTGAAGGAAGCTTCAAGTATAAAACACAGGGGTGGTTCAATTAGTGTCCCGCCTACCACATGTGGCCTGCGAAAATTTTGTTGTCCCGCTTACCACATGTGGCCTGCGAAGTTTTTGTCGTCCCGCCTAGACAGTCAGAAAATCTGCTTTGAACCAAGATTTCTTTCGCATGCAGAATCAAAGATTCATCTTGTACATTCCACTATAAGAAAACAGTTCTTTTATTAGGAAAATAAATTATTATACACCAGAAACTTTTTCTTCTAAGATTAGAGATCATATGGAGAGTTTGGAGGATAAGGGCACAAAATTTTAGAATTTTAAGAAAATTGAGCTTAAATTCAATTTGCCCTCTTATCCCATTACTATTGATATCGATACAGCACCTGAGAATGTGCAGCTTGAACTTAATCTCTAGCAGTTATAGATCAGAGTGTGAAAGAAATGTTTAGTTAATTTTTACAAATATGTCTGCTGAAATTTTTTTATATGTTTGCTGGGAAAGTACTCTTTGTATTTGTATTGACATATATTTGTGAGCAAAGTTTTTCTTGCTTGAAGATCATCAAGAGTAAATACAGAGTTGAGAGATGTGAGAGAGATGGAGCAAGTTGGCTGAAATTAACTTGCAGTCTGTGATGAGAATTTCAGCTAGCAATTTCACTCCTGATTTCAGAAACATTTTAAAAAAGTGTGATAGGGTGCATTTGTCTCTCATGACACTGATTCTAAAATTAAATGTGCTTGCAGCTACAGATATAAAATTAGCACAATCAATGAATTGAATAAAATTGTTACTATTTTACTTAACTCATATTTATTGATTTTTATGGTACAATTTATACCATTTTTGAGATGCAAAGTTAACTTAAGAAATGCAATCATTTTAAAAAGGTGTAGCCCTCCGGTATCCTCCTCTCCTGCAATATGACGAACCAAAACAATTGCCCACCCCTGATGTAACAGAATTGTTTTTTTCAATATTATTTTTATTTTGTATTACTGAATGGTATTTATTTTTTGATGACCCATGTAAATTATGATATGTTTGTCGTTGTAAGTCATGTCATAACATCATTATCATATAAATTGTCAAAGTCAGGTTGAATTTAATAATTTAAAAAAATATTTGTTTGCTTTAGGGAAGGAAGAAGTACAGTAAAAAATCAACAGTGGATCAATCTCGTCGTGTAGCTAGGAAGGTATATTAACCACCAATACTTTTTAAAATGTTCAGTACTTTATTTTTTTGTTGTTCTCATAGAAGGAAGAAGCAATTTCAGATTAATTGCTTTATGCCATTTATGGGTGAATAGTATAGATAAAGTATTTTCAAATTATGAAGCTTATTGATATGTTTCTGATTTATAAGTAAATATGTTCATTATTTTATGAAAATTATTTTGATAGTTTTTTAAAATTTTAATATTTTTCATATGAAAAGCAGTTACGTATAAATTGCTTTAGTTATTAATGGGGGAAAAATCACTATAAAAAGTTTTCAGTTTTTGAATTTGCTGACATATTTTTAGCTTTTTTTTTGTATGATTCTTTCAGTTAAAAGGCTCATACTGTCTTTATAGTTTATATACTTTTTTCTTGCACCACAAAAATTTCTTAAACATAACAGTTTTGCATTTTTTTAAATTGATAACTAGCTTGTGGATATATGAATTATGGGTTTGA
>BMAO01031567.1:0-17996 GCA_019973975.1 Trichonephila clavata
GTAACAAGTCCCATTTCCTTTACCACACTTTCAAGCGCTACACAATCGTTGATAACAGAGCCTTTTGCTCTTCCAATGATATATATATCATCGGCAAAGGCAAGAAGTTGGACATTTCAAAATAGTACCACTTGTGTTTAAGCCAGAGTCTCTAATGACCTTCTCCTAGGCGATGCTAAACAGTAGGCAAGAAAGGGCCCTATCGAAGGCCTTTTTCAGTAAAAAAAAGTATTGAGAGATTTGACAAATTTTTTATTCTACAAGAAACTCTTTTCAGAGCCATTCTAGTCAGACTGGTTAACTTCTTTGATATTTTAAACTCTAACATAGCTTCCAAAAGTTTTTTTCGGTTGACGCTATCATAGAGAGCTTTAAAATCAATGAAAAGGGTGTAGGTGTCAATACTATACTCCTTGATTTTCTCCAATATCTGCCTAATAGTGTGTAGTTGATCGGTTGTTGTTTTTCCTCTCTGGAATCCGAACTGGTAGTTTCCAATGATTTTGGAAGTGAAGGTTTCTAACCGGTTTAATAAAATGTTGTGGTTTTTTCTTAAGTTTCCAATGACGGATTACAAGATGACTGCAAACAAAATGAGAAAAACAACACAAGTCCACAATATAGTCTATAAATCTCCCATTTTATGTCTGGCCTCCCAATATCTGCTCTACATGGATCCAGATAGGAGTGCACCGCAGCGTGCCAAATGAATGGCGTCCATTTCTTCTTTGGAGTCACACAGTTTACAAAGGGGACTCTGGGCAATGCCTATCATGTTTAGATGCTTGGATAGGCAGTCGTGGCAAATGACGACTCAAAAATCAGTGAAAGCTCTATCTCGTGCCCATTTTGAAATATGAAGGAATTTGCTAAAACACGCTTTTTGATTATTCTTTTGGTTGAATTTGGACCAGAAGTGTTGTGTGTTCTCTGTAGATTATCGTTATTTATGATTCTCTTGGCACTATAAAAAGGAACTGTATTGTTAGATGTTTGAAAGATTTCTATCGACTATTTCGCCAAGCAATCGGCATTTTCATTCCCATCAATGCCACAGTGCGATGGAATCCACTGCATGGAAATATCTATATGGCATTGAAGTAAATCTCCAATTAACAGTTGACATTTTAGAATATCTACTGATAAAGGTGCCTCGATGGAAAATATTGCTTGAAGGGCCACTTTTGACTCACATAAAATAACTACCTTCTATACACGGTCTGTGTGGCAAAGAAGTTGAGATAGCGCAATTCGTATAGCTGCAATTTCAGCATCAAAAGCAGTGCTGGGAATGGAGAGTTTGTAAGCGGTATTAAGTAAAGAAATTCCCCTGTAATTACCACATTCTAACGTCAATTTTCTTGTAAATAGGATATACAGATCCTTCTCCCCACTCATCGAACATTTTAGTCCAAATACTACAAATCAGATCATAGACTTCCTTGTTTATATTCTTTTTATTCATTTTGAAGAGTTCAGCTTTGATACTATCGGGTCCACAGTCGATCTATCATTGTTGTATCATTGTAACATAGGTGCGAAATTAGCTTTCCATTGACATTTAAAATTTTTGAAGCTGGTTTGGAAATAAACTTTCCACGGTCTTAAAATGTGAATTCATTCAAGTGATTGGATTTAAATAAAATTTGAAGTTAGGCTTTTTTGCTTTACTATATTTAATTTTGCGAAATATCGGTTTCCAAAACGGAAAATCTGCTTTTAAAGTTAACTTACCATGAAAATTAAGATAATCAATTAACATCGTAACTTAGTTTCCTTTGAAATGTTTACAGTAATGCCAAATTTATCGAAATACGATGAGAACTGTAGAGAAGCTATGAAAGAGACATCCCATTTTTTACTTTTCTTACACTCGAGAATCGATCATAAAAAAATTAAATTAATTGATATGAAAGAAAGGAATTACTTGATTTCATAATACGTTCTTCTCTTTTACTTCAGAATATTTTCATTTTAGCTTGGTGAGACATAAAGTATTAAAAATATGATATATACTCGTATTTCTCTAAAAATATATTTTTGTTCCTGCTTTTCCTTTAGCATGTTAATTGATGGATCTTTGTGAAAAAGTAACAAGTATCTAGTGGCTTCTTTGTAAATAATTTCTTTCTTTCCAGAAAATCCTTTCAACTGCGACTGCCGTATTGCCTGGTTTCGAGACCTGGTTCGAGACCAAAAATCAAAAGTGGTCAATATGCCGAGGGAGACTCGTTGTGAATCGCCACCTCCTCTCAAGGGAAAGGCCATTGCTTACGTCACAGGTCAAGACTTGGGGTGCGCAGTGGACACAGCCCACATTCCCGTGCTGTCCCCAGTTGTCTCTGTTCTCTTGTTCCTTTTCTGGATTCTGTGTACGTGAGATGCCTTCTCCAGTTTCACCTGGAAACGTTCACTTGTTTCTAGATTCCGAAGTTCAAAGGACATTGTGGGTTTAATTTCGAACACGTTCTAGAGGGATATTTTCTTGTTTCTTGTTCTTTTTTTTATCGTTTAATCGAATCTCGAACTTGAAAAGGAATACAAAAATAGCTGTATGTGCGGAAAAATGTCATTTCTTGTGAAAATTTTATTATTCTGTACCGTGTGTGTGAATGTGTTTTCGATGTTTTGTGAAGAAGAATTTGAGAAAAAAAGTATTAAAAGTATTTTGTCTTGAAACTATTCTGAAGAAACTTTTGATATTTCAATAGCTGAATAAGCTGACAGTAAAAATTTCTCTCGGTGACAAACAGGATGTGCAAAGACACTACCTTTTCAAAGTGTATCATCATATTTTAGTTGAATTTTCGAATGTCAGAAAAAAATGTTCCTTCCTCAGAAATAGTCTTTCTGAATATCCATAAAAGATACATCCAGAACAAATTGCTTGAAAATGCAGCACCTTATTGGTAATACAAGTGAAAATTGAAAGAAATATATTTTTCTGGAGAAAGTAGGTGCTAAAACAGATTTTTTTGTTTGAAGAAAATACGATTATCACAATGGAATGAATGTCATTCGTTCTAATAAATCTCGCGAATGAATAAGCTCTTTGAATGAAATCAAGCATCTTTTCCTCTCTTCACTTTTGAACTTTTTCGGAGAAATTTTATCCAAGCTGAAGTTAACGTTTTTTATTTGCAAGTGTTCTTGTCTTTTTAAAGTTAACCTCATCTTCTTTCCATCGAAAATATCGATCCGTAACTGGTTTGTTTATGAAATCCAATGAAACCCTTTATGTGTCTACATTTTCTTGACATAATCTTACAGAACCGTACTGTGGGACATAAAATAACCATACTGTAGACACATTCTACCAGACACATTTCTTCTTGATTGAATTATTTTTGAAAGAAAAATACAGTCTTGAAATTCTTACTTCATGTTCTATATACCATCTATAGTTTTGCTTTCTTCAAAAGACTGTTCGCTTTTTGATTTTAGGAAATTAAGTTTTTGAGCACACCTAATTTAATATTATATAAAATAACTCAAATTAAAGTTACTCTATTGTGTTATCTTTCACTTATGATAGCTTAAATTTAACAAACTTTAAAGGAATTGTATAAGGATTATGTGAAACTTTTTTTAAGGTTAAGATCTAAGTAATGGATAAGCGTTTTATGATTGGTATTTTTACTGAAACACTTGTATGATTAACACGATTATTGCAAAAAATTTCTGTTAGGTAAAAAAATCTTGGAGAAAAATACACTGTAGAGAAACATGCGTATAAAAGACATACATAATATTTTCAAATGAAAGTATTAAGTTACATATCACACGAACATTGTTTTAATAATAGAAAATTATATATTCATCTGTGCATGACAAAATTTTCAATGTTTTTTAAGTTTAACGGATATTATAAAATATTGTAAAGTATTTGTGTAGGATAAGCAATTGGGTAATTTTTGCTCTTTTAAATATGTAAAATATGTTATATGATGTGTGTGACCATATTTTTTAAGACAATCGTAGAGCTGTAAAAAGTTTGCTTCTGCTTATAATTTAAGGAACTAGTTTGACTCGGTGAGTTATGCGAAATAGCGCCAAGCAGCGCTTGTTGTCGAGTGATATGGAATCCAAGATGGCGGCCTAGCTGTAACAAATCGTCAGGGAAATAATATTAAAGAATTGCTTTTTCCTGACGAAAGTTTTTGAAATGCTGAAATAGCCTAAAATTTAAATGAAATAAAAAGAATGAAATGATTAAAAATTTACTTGCTTTTTTGTGGAGAATAGCAACGAAAATGATGAATACCAGGATTTAGGCTAAGAACAGGCCATTACAGAGGAATGAAAATTAACAGGGATGGTAGAAAAACTTATAGAAATTGAGATAACTGTTTAGAGATATAGAGATAACACCTGCTCAAAATTGTGATTATCCAGCTATTCTTGCTGCTTTACAAGAAACAGGAATCCTGTTTTTGTCAACAAACTTCTAAGTGGATAATATTGAACAGATTGCCAAAACAGTCATCTGGGACCATGGTTCTACCTGATTTGGTCCCGCCATAGACAAGACATCATTTAATTAAATCTTAAACATAGCATTTACCACATTTTATGACGGCCTATATCAGCAAAATAATAATTAAAAAGGAGAAAATAAAATGAACCGAAAGAGGGAATTTTGTACTCCTTTTGGTCCGTAATAATTAAAAGTACAGTCCTCATATTTTTTAAATCCATCTACGCATACTTGAAAACAGTAGCACAAAATTCAATATTGAAGCAGCAGCTTGAAGAATAAATGCAATGAAAATAGCTAAATTTTTAAAGAAATCGAATTAAAAACGTCTGAATTTATAATATGGTTACCGTGGGGAGAAAAAACAAACCAATTAAAATTAACTATGATATACGTCATTCCCATGGCAACCGCATTGCCAAAAGATAAATATATCACGGTAACCATATTGTAATATTATCGCCCATCTTGGCGAACATAAGTAACTTGGCGCGTAGCACTCCGATATCAAATTAGCATCTACACTGGTGTCCAAAAGTTAAGCATAATTGATAATTATGTGAATAAAGAAGGAACTGTAAATCAGAATGGCGGGAAACATGATATGCGAGTGTAAAATGGTTATAAAATAAGGAAGCGAATCAAAAGAATGATAATTAATTTTATTGTCCAAAGTAGCAGTTTGAAAGAAAACTGAGCATAACAAGGATTCACACTTTAAAGAAAAAAATGAAAGAAAACATTAAATAAAATACTGATGCTGCAGTTTAATAAGGCGTGTGGTCACCTCTGACAGCCAGGTACGCTGCACAGCGATTTACCATACTTGCTATGAGATGATGAATGAGTTGTGGGTTCAAACGGTTCCAAGCTTCTTGGAGAGCTCTCTTCAGTTCTATAACGGAGCTTGGTGGGTGCGAAAGGGCTGCACTTTGTCTCCCTAGCGTATCCCATACATGCTCGATAGGATTTAAATCAGGGGAGTTCGCAGGCCACGACATGCGCTGGATGTTTTCCGTTTCAAGGAAGTCATCAATCAGCACCGCTCAGTGACATGGCGCATTATCATCCATGAATATGAAGTCAGGACAGACAGCACCTGGAAACAAGCGAACATAAGGCTCAAGAACTTCGTCTCTGTATCTTTGAGCAGTCACAGACCCCGTGTCAAAGAAATGGAGGTCTGTGCGGCCGTCCATCTTGATGCCTGCCCATACCATTACTCCCCTTGATGGAAAATGATGTCCTTCCGTTATGTTTCTTGGTTCAAAACGTGTTCCACGTTCTCTCCATATCATTACCCGCCGAGAATCACTACTCAGACTAAACCGGGACTCGTCACTGAACATCGCATTGGTCCACTCTCCCACACTCCAATGTTGATGTTTCAAACTCCAGTTTAAACGAGTGCGTTTATGCGCAGTCGTGAGGGGTATACAAACTGCTGGTCTTCTAGCATACAGGCCAGCGTGATTGAGTCTCTTGTAAACAGTTTGTCTTGAAATTCGTATTCCTGTGGCGACTGTGAGCGCCGAACCCAGTGCTCTGGCAGTACTGCCCCTCTGACGTCGCGCACTTATTACCGGATATCGGTCTTCGCGAGGGTTGTGACTCTTGGTCGACCTGATACTGGTTGTCGGGTAACATCTCCCGTTCTCTGAAACATCTGCCACAGTCTTGAGATCACAGACTGGTCCACATTCAGAATCCGAGACACTTCGTTTTGTGAACGTGAGGATTCCAGCCTTCCAACGATTCTTCCTTTCGTAAAGATGTCCATTTGGCGTCTTTGTGCCATCATTCCCCTTGCTTGATGGTTAACAACGTTCCTTCGCACAGCAGTTGCACGAAACTTGTCTGAACTGCCTATGCTGCGTGAATCGGTTTCTCCGCGTTCCGACATGCGCCGGTGTTTTGCGCAGGACGTAGTCGATTGAAAAGTTTTGCATAAACCCAATGTTTCTTCTTCACCCAATTAATATCCGCAAGAAATTTGGAATAATTCTATGAATATTTACTCCATGTTTTTCGCATTTTACAATTTATGCTTAAGTTTTGGATACCAGTGTAATTTAATACCTTCTACTGGATCAAAAATGAAATTAACGCCCAAAACATTGAAAAATTGAGTCTATCATTTATGTCTTAAAATTTTATCATAAGAGTCTAATTCTTTTTTTAAAATATGAACCGTCTTTATTTATCCCTTATTTATTTGTAGTTAATTATGCATAAAAACGGGGAACCTCGTTTTTTTTTTTTTAACTTAGAAGAAGAAAATTCTTTTTGAAAAATTATAGATTTTATATGATAGTAATCTCCCTGAATTAACATTAAATGAGGAATCAGCATTTCTTATATTCATGTTATGCAAGAAATCTATCAGTATTATATATCTACCATAATGTGAAAAATATATGTATTATATTATATGTATAAAAGTATCACTTATATGTTTCATTAAAAAAATAATCCACTTTATATCAAACGAATTTAGATATTGAAACGAGCCTCACTCTTTGGCTTCATGAAATAAATTCTACATTACCTGTATTTCAAACTATTTATTAACACTCATAATCATAATAAATGCATACAATATGCACGATTTTAAATTATTTAGATAAATATTATACTTTATTTTCAAATAATATACCTGTCGGCATTCATACTACTTAGTCTACCAAGTTGACCTCCAAAACATTTCTCATTTTATTAGAACAAGTTGTCATGAATTGAGTAGCGTTATCAGTGCCATTATGCGTTTCAAAATATTCTACAGATCTAAATATACATGAAAATCAGGTTTCAAGACCTTTTATGGAGGTCTAATATTCTTAGAAGCAACTTCTTTTCTCTTAATAAACGACAATTTGGAACTATTCCGTTTCGTCGGCGCAAATCTCGTCAAGTGAGTGAGTGAATATTAACGTCGCACTGTTCAGTTACACGATGGCTTTTGGCGACGGATCTCGTAATTTTGAACCATGGTCAAGTGACGAAGACGACACCTGACCTGGAATCCTCTCTCCTAACTACTACACCACACCAACGGGAGGACGTTTGAACTCCCGACAGATTTAACGTGCATCGCTCCCCTACACGCGGGTCTTTAGTGGCTCCACAAATCTCGCCAAGCAGGCTATGTTGGCGGCAATACGCAATATACGAAAACAAAATGTTAGTTTTCATTGGTCTTTCATCCAATTTTGATGTAAAATGAAAAGCCGTTACTAATAAAAAGAGACCGCGACTTGTTTGAAAATGCAGTGATAAAAGGTTACCACACCGAATATTCCGTTTGGCGTCGGTTGTATCATTTTTGGCAATTTCATCGCCTGCGTATTCGAAACGGAAAAGTACCAACAATTTTTAAGTTGTTTAAACTATATTTTTAAAATTTTCCTGCACCACTCTTTGATATAATTATGTTTCATTGGCATTAATAGTTATATGTTTTTAAATATAAAGTTGAGGTATATACATATTTATTCCGATAACTATAGTTGCTAAAGATTCTTTGAATAATGAAACTTGAAAATTTTTCGATGAATGTGGATATGATTTTTAAACGTTTACAGAATTAAAAATATAAATTATACTGTGTTAAAAATACTTGAAAACAACTGAGGAAGAATTAATATGTTTTATCTTTGATAACTGACATTAGCGTTAATACTTTCAGTATTTAATAACTTTGAAGGAGAAAAAAATGAATTTTTAATTATATTAACAAAAATTAATTATTTTTAGCTTGAATGGAAATGTTTATGGGTTGAAATCTAAGAATAAAACTAGATGTAATTAATGAAACCCAATGAAATTATTTGTGGAAAAAATAAGCGATGCTTTACTCGTATTTATGTCAAGCTGTGGATTTAGTTCGCTATGTATTTGTCACAAATAAATGTTGATGTTTTAAAAATAGCTGTACTAGATTATTTAAATGGGGAAAAAAGATTAAAACTCATACAAATTTTTAAAATTGTGCAATTATAAATCCAACATTAAATCTTATTAAAAAGATTGTTTAGCAAGACCTTGTGATCATAATATACCATTAAATGTTTCTGTAAAAATATTATTCGTGTTGTATTGCTGTCTTCATGTTTTCTTGTGAAATCACGAAATAACACCTTTGTGTAATGAAATATATACTCTTGTGACAATTAAAAAGTATTTAATGTCTAATTTTTTTCTTTAATGTGTTTCTAAATTTAATTAACTGAAAAAAGGTATGAAAACTGATTTTCTACTCTGAAACTCTATAATACTTGAAAGTGAAAAAGATTTGTTAAAATAAAGCTGTGGATTACGAGAAATTCTGGGACCTCAGAATATCGAGCAAAATACCTACAATATATTAGAAAAAGGAATTAAGAATAATTTACTTTCATAAAAAATATTGATAACCCCCACACACAATGGATCGATTATGAGTATTCAAAAATATTCTGATTTAATTTTTCATAGACTGATTAATCTTAAATGATTCTACTTTCATTTAACCTTTATTTAAATTATTTATCTCTAAACTCATATTAAATTTTAATTTATTTCATTATAATTTTCATGCTAAACTTTTTTTATATGCAGTTTGACTTGCTTGAACTGCTATCTACTCATTTATTGGTTGAGTTACCAGCTTAAACGGAAAATAGTTGTCCGTTCGGGTCAGCCAATCGCAGTAGCTCCTCTCGACACCATTGCATTCCAACTTTTTCTCCTTAAAATTTTCTCATCTACACACACGGACTATTTTGCTTCTAATGGATTGGTAAGGACTCGCTCTCCACCCACTTTATAAATGAATTTTTCTGGCAGCACACTTCTCAGCACATGTATTCCTATTAACTTCAAAGGAATTCTTTTTTTTTATGAAATACATTTTTTAATTTACTATATTTAAGCATCTAATTTTAAAATGGGAAATTCGAAAGCATTTTGCAGGCACTTTGATTCTCAAGGATAGGAAATTGCGGTTCGAAAGAACTAAGTACTCCTCACCCATACAATGCCAATATTTTATTACTTAACTAATATTGATGACATAAGTTCTATATGTATCTAAGCTAAAATAAATCTAACAAAAAGAGCTGAAGTAAAAAAAATATTTTAACAAAAAAAAAATTTTTTTTAGGAAAATATTAGTTGTGTTGTCATTGTTTATTGTACTACTTTATTATTTCACAATTTGCTAACTTTAAACTTTGAGATATATCTTTGTAAAATAATTTATCTCTTATTGTAAAACACTGAAGTAACAGTGGGAAAATCTATAGAAGATTCAAATAATAAAAAATCCACAAAAACTATTTCTGGGGGCTTTAAAGGCGACAATAGATACTTTTTACATAAAAGATTTCTGTTGGGTCATAATAAAAATGTTCTAATTTTACTACTCTCTGATAAAAAATAAAGGTGCACATACGGTAGTATTTATTAATTTTGTATTTTTTGTGTGCCAAATATCTCATTTCATGGCAAAAAAATCCCTGTAACCTGAGAATACTGGTACTTTGGTATTATTGCAACAATGCCAACGTTCAAGATAAATCGCCAAGTTGGCAAACCCGATTTCGCATGCGTATGGGCTAAATTCATGTGACGTCATAATCACATGATAATTTTAAACCACGTGTTTTTAGCCAATCAAATTCAAAAACACATGTGACGTCATAGTCACGATAAATGCAATTGTCTATTTTCAGCAAATCAGTTCATGCACTTCATTGTTGCCAAATTACGCTTTTTACAGAAACGTTTTTCAAAAAAATTAATATTTGTCACTTTATTTAAAAGTACATGTTTAAAACAAGACTTTTTTTCTTTAATTTTTAAAATCTTTTTGCAGAAATTTCTTTTTATAACTCTTGAGCATCTTTACCCAGATATGCAATTTGAAATTTTACCTAAGTTTTACAAATAGAATAAAAAAACGATCTAGTTTACTGTCCGTTTTGAATTCAATGTATGGAACATGTGTTTATATTATCATGTGACTGTCATAAATTTAGTCCATTACGTGCTGAATTGGCAACCATGGGCTTCTTTTTAAATATGTCGCCAATACGGTTGCGATAATACGTAAGTACCAAAATACTTGCTAATGAATAGAGTTATAGCTATGCAAGCGAAATCATTGTATAGTAAAGCGACTGTACCAGACCCCTAATGCAAATCAAAACAATTTTAACCAAATATTATTCCATACTTATTAACTTTGATGCTCTAAAACTTATTCTACAGAAATTTTGCTCTATCTCTTTTCGTTTTCGATTTGCGACGTCTATATATATATATTTTCCAGTTTTCGCTACCAAGGGCGCTGCGGCTGCTGCATTAGATTGGGCGTAGACGCTTTATTATACCGTGAACTAACTTGCATAGCTGTAACTCTATCAGTTCACAAGCATTTTCAAGTTAAAGGTGCTTTGCTATGCACCTTATGTAAAGTAATTCATCAAGTAGTTTGCTATCTCGCTAAGCGGACACAGTACGATTCAAAAGACAAAAATTGGTCAAAAATCCATATATAATTTCTTTTTTATCCTAAATTATTTTTTATATACTTTTTTACAAATTCACAAAATTTCAATCAAAGTCATACTTATTTTTCAAAAAATAATTGCATTTAGAATTTACACATTCTTTAAGGATTTTCAATAAGCATTCATAAAAAGAAGTATCGTGCAAATATCAATCATATTATCACAAAACCCATACCAACTTTTGTTACACATTGTTTGACGTACTTGCAAATCAAATTTCATGTGTAGGAGGAGTAGCATTTTAAAATCACTTCATAAGTTTCAAATTTTTCCCTTAAAAAATTAAATGGTTAGCTTTTTATGATATTTTGAGCACAAAATCTATTTTACATCATACATACACATAGGAGGCAATCAAAAAATTACGAAAATCATTAAATAAATTTTGTGTAAATCATACCATGTCCCCTTAAAAAGAAGACAGAGCTTGTTAAGGCCATTGATCAAAATATTCGAAAATGGAAATCTGTGAAGATTTTTAATTGCAAACTGAATAAAATCAACAATTCTTTAAAAAATAGAGCAAATTACGGAGATGTTTAAGTGGAGTAAGTTTCAGTCAGAGCAAAACGGATGAGATCGGCCTAACGCGAGGATTTAGGGACTTTCTTTACTTATTTGGTTCAAACAAGCAAGATTTCAGAATGCTCGATTTGAAAATTTTGTATTAAGGTATCCGACTACTTGCGACAACTTTTTTTAAAGAAAATGGAGATATGGTGATTTTTTTTTCTTGTTTTTAGATTTGTTTTATACATTTTAAGAAAAAATATGCTAAAATTAGAATAAAAAAGAAGTTATTAATAATAAAACGGGGGAAAAGGGGTAAAAATTGACAAAAATAACATAAACGGGCCCATTCTGTATCAAAAGTTTATAAACAGATTTTCAATTCTAATGTGTTGCTATGTTATTCATTTTTAAAATGACCTTCAGGATAAGAGATATTTTAATTTTTACAAAAACTAGAGCACTTTATCTTAGTTATTATATGAAATTGCTCACAGAAACAGTAATTATATTCACGTAAGGGACAGTAAATTTTGTAATAAAACAGTGATTGATAAATATGAAGGTTAAAACACTTCTACTATTATACGGAATATACACAAAAAATTTCAGTTAATTATTTTCAAAACTTTTTTAGCGATCCCCCTGGCCCCGTTTGAACATTTTCAAAATAAAAACAAACAACAACCCACATTTCAAGTAAAACGAGTTTTAAAGTATCACATCTTGCTTAAAGTAATGGGGGGGGGGGATCTGCTTTTACTAAAACTCTTGTAGTTTTTGTTCTAGTGAACGGAAAATAATAAACTTAAAATTTTTATAAAGCTAATAAGATGATTTATATAATAGAATCAAAAAGAAAATTGTCAATATTTGGCAAAAATTCGCAATTTTAGGGTAGTCGGATACCTTAAATTTCATTAAGTTCTTGTGAATGTTTTTGTTTCATTGATATTTATTATATGCATACATACGTATCTATGGAAATGAAACAGATTCTGATAAACTTAATTTTGTGGATTATATGTTTTTTTCATTAATATCCTTGAACACGAAATTCTTTTAACACGAGAAAAATGTTACAGTCCCCTCAGTTTCGCGTTAAACAATTTTCACTGCATCAAGATACGGTCTTAATGTAAAGAATTTAAGAGGAAGGCCTGTAGATAAAAGATTTCGAATTTAAATGTCAATAATTTGAATGCTTTATTCGAATACTGCAAAACAAACTAAGCAAATACAACACACTGAAACATCCTCACAGTTATCACGATTGAATCATTAGAATTATCGCATAGAATGGAGAAACATCCAAGCTATCCAAGTTCCACAAAAACAATATATTATTAGACTTCAACATACATATATTCATTCCGAGATTCGAATATTATATTTAGCCCAAAGGAAATCACTGTTGCCAGATCTTATTTCAATGCCTCTCTTTCTCTCTCTTCAAGTAATCAGATAAAATAAATGCAAATGAATATTTGTTCACTGATAAAATAAATTCAGATTAAACCACGTGACAATGAAATATATATTAACATACATAAATAACAAACAACTATTGTGTGAAATACATTAGTTTAAATCTTCAATTCAGTTCAGAATCAGACAGTAAAAACTTTTGAAGAAAATAAAAAACGGATAATTTTTTTTTTTAACACGCTTTTATAAGTTTCACTTGCATGTAACGGAATCTTAGAACTCAATTTTTACCCACTTAAAAAGATCGGATTCATTCGAAATTTCGCACACTTGTCAAGGACCGATGGCAATACAATAATTTCACAATTTTGTTCCATTGTCCTTTTCAGGATCGTCAGGAATAAGAATAATCAGATTTGGCGACTTATTTATAAAAACAAATGATTAATCTTATAATTTCTCTTACAATAAAATTAATTGCTTTTCTCTTAAAAAGCATTGCTAAAAATTCATAATAGTTAATCGACTTCTCACATTGATGAAAATTATTTAGAATGAAAAACGGTAATTATAAAACTCTAACCTCGCACATATTTTAAGCAAACTATATTTCTGTGGGTAGTTTTATGATCCTGTTTATTGTCAATTTTTTTGTGCATTCGTTCCAGTTTCTTCCAGTTAAGATTAAGCAGGCCGTTCAGCGTAAGTGCAAAACTATTAAACGTGAGGATCTTTTAAATAATGGGAGCTCACAAGTTGAAAAATTGAGAGATAAACGGCAGACATAACTCTTTTTGGCAACCTTAACGCGTTATGGAGCTGAATTATACCTCATTAGTTGGAATAATAATTAGCTACCTGTCAAGAGTAATGTTCTGGTCCATTTGTTGAGTAAAATGCCTCTTTAAGTTTGATTTGTTGCTCGGCTGAGAAATATTTCGCGTTTTAAACTTAGATTTATGATAATACCCAAGCTTATTTAAATGCGTGGATAGTACCTTTAAACGTTTTAATAAGCAATTTTTTAAAAAAAATATCTCTAAAAATTAGTATAAAGGTATTAGGAACGTCTTAAAGTAAACCGCGGCGAATTCTGACATTTTTTTTTAATTACATCCTCAGAAATAAAGAATAAAAAAATGTAAATGTCAACAAGGACTTGTCATGTAAGCAAACAGATTTTTCGTTAATGTTAGTTTGGATTTTGTTGATTGGTTATTTTTTCTTTATTAACGTCGCTCTTCGAAGTAACACGAAGTTTATTGGCGACGAACCTCAAAATTTTAAGTCACGGTCAAGTGATGAGGGCGACTCCTGATTTGACACAAAATTCAACACTTTATTTTCCAGACTCTGTTCGGGAGAGAGAGTAATATTGTTGCAGTACAAAGCTGGTCGAGGGCAATTGGCAACGGAAATCATAATTTTGAACCGTGGTCAGGAAACGTGTATGATACTTGAGCTGGCACCCCCTCTACTAGCTTCCACGCCACACGAACAGGACGTTTGAGCCTCAACAGAGTAACCTCTCCCCTACACGGCGGGGCTTCAACGACACTCCAGCCATGAGTCGGTCATCTTGACCACTCGGTTGCCGTGGCCACCAGACTATGTTCACATCTGGAATATATTATTAATATTTTTACATGCTTTTTCTTTGTTTTCGTTCAATAAATGATGAAGCGATGCTCTACATCTTACTATCCGATTCTACTTTGTAATATATTTACTTAAGTGCAAGAAATCTTAAAAAAGATCTTTTTTCATCAAATGCAGCATTATTACGTATGTTTTTGTTACAAATGATGTTTCATTTTAAATTACAGAATTTTTTTTGCCGAAACTATTAAAAAAGAATTTGGATAGAAAGATTTTTAATTAAACAGAATCTTTTAGTTTTACAGTTTGAAAATACTCACCAAATATATCAGAATTTTCCAAAGGACAATGGAAAAGTAAGCAAGAGTATTCGTACTCGTATATAAGAAGGTTGATTTACTTCACTATTAATATCACTTTGAATATTACATTAATACTCTCGCTGTTATTAATCACTGTGACAAGAGGCTTGTGGTAACTAAAGCATGATGCATGAACGTCGGTAGATACGTGATTTACGAATCGTGAAAATCAATGGTTGTACCCTACCTAGTTGTCTCCAGTGTTCTATCAGAAACAAAATCCAAATGAAGTTTTTTTAAAGTTTTAAATTTTTTGAGGGCTTATAACTTTTAAGTTATACTTTCCAAATTTCACACACATCGACAACAAACAACTGTAATTTATAAACAAAAAAGGCAAATAATAAAAAAAAAAGAAAAATACTTGCGTAAATGAATTTTTGTAAAAAAGGTATTTGACGAAAAACACAAAAGTTTTTTTTTTTAAATCCGTAATTTTAAAGCAATTTATTCAATTTTCGGACAGAACAGGGATAATATCATTTACAAACGGAAAAAAGTTTCGTGTGATCATTTATATACAGATGACGAAGTTATTAAATGTTAATTTAAATGTTAATTAGAGTTTTGAGTACTTTTTTGAGAAATCGTAAGAAAAAAAAAGTTTTCAGACATTACATATTTTTAAATCACTGATTCTAAAAGACCAAAGTGTGATTTTTTTTAACACGTGTTTATAAGTTTCACTTGCATGTAAGGGAATCTTGAAACTCGATTTTTACCCACTTTAAAAGGTCAGATTAATTCGAAATTTTGCACACTTGTGAAGGACCGATGGCAATACAATAATTTCATAATTTTGTTCCATTGTCTTTTTCAGAATCATCAGGAATAAGTATAATCAGATTTGGCGACAATTCCATATACCATTTCCAGATTAGGTGACATATTGCATGTATCATTTTAAATTTGGCGACTAATTCCATATACCATTTTCAGATATGGCGACTAATTTCATACATCATTTCCAGATTTGGCGACGATTTCAGATTTACGACTAAAGAATAAGGTGTAACCCTAAAGCGAGTGTTTTGAATTTAAATCTAATATATATGCACGTATAAAAATATACTTGCAGTTAATAGAAATAAACAACAAAAAAAGTTTTCTGTATCTGAGAAAGTGGAGGGTGGTGTGTGTTAGCAATTTCTTACCATAATATAAACATTTTTTCTGAAAATGAAAATAAAAAAAAAGGCTGATGTCATGTTAAAAAAAAGTAATTTACGTTCTAACTGCTAAATATTTTTTTATTGTTATAAAGCAATACGTTCAGAAGTGATGATACGAATTAACATGAAAGGAACACGTTTAAAAGGTGAAAAAACGATTGACATTTAATATTACCATGTTTTTATTAACTCGCTTTCTTTAATGTCTGTCCGGGTGGAATTTTGTAATTGATTTTAAACTGTGTGACTTTCAGAGGAGCTAGAGACTTGAAATTTGGACCACAGCTCAGAAGTGGATGACAATGCATGAAAATGTGAAAGAAGAAAAAGAAACGAAAAGGAGGAATTTTGTAATTTTTAGTCCGTTATAAAAACATGGTACATTAAATATTTTTTAATTTGAACTTTTTTTCTTAACACACTTTTATTTGTTGACCTGTTCAAAAGAGACGGAATCTAATATAACGATACGGGACTCATCCGAGGCCTCGTAAACAGAGAGGATAAATACACTTCAGACCCGTTAATTAATATCCATTGAAGAGCAAGACTAATTCCACAGCACGTAATTCCAGCTTCAAATATCAAACTCAAGGATAAATTCAACAATGAATAAATGATAGTTTAAAAAAAAAACTAAAAAACACGCTTTTATTGTAGTTCGAACTAAAAAAATGAAAAATAAATTATAATTTGAAAAAACTAAAAAACACGCTTTTATACTGAATTGAACTAAAAAGTAAGAAAATAATTCTTAATAAAGAATAAAATGAATTGACAAAAAATTAATGTCATTGGGGTAAAAGCGTGGGGTGTTCTATAAATTATCAATTGTTATAATTTCTAACTTCTATTCCGAAAAGCTGAAATTAGTGTAAAAAATGTAGTACAAAGTACCCCACGCTGAATATCAGTTCATTATGATTATAAAAATTCATACAGAACGATTGAAAAGTTCTTTTCATAAAAACGCATCGATATTGACTCGTTTTAGAAAAAATCGTAAAAAAATGCAAAATATTGTTATTTTGTAAAAAAAAAATTATCCCTTATCGTGGCGAAATAAAAGATCCTTATTTTTTAAATTGTAGTTTTGCGCAATTATTTTTTGTCTGGTTTCAGTAAGAAAAGGAGGATCGCAAATTTGAAACAGCGAAATAGTAGGAACTCTTTCCTGCTTCCTTCCGACAGAAACTTGGCGCATGCGGAAAAAGGACGTAATGCTTTTTTTGTTAACATTTGTATAAATTTTTCTCATAACTATTTCCATACCAGGGGCTTCATATAAAAATCGATTTTTAGGAGTTAACTTAAAAAAAAAAAAAAGAAAGAAAGGCGTGCAGGAGAACTTCATGGAAAAGAAGGAACATAATAAAAAATTGGTTATTTTTAAGTGCAAAAAGAATATTTCTCAAAACGCAAATAAATAAAATTTAATATCTAAACTTGATTTTATCAGTTTCTAATTTTCCAACACTTTTCTCGCAACAATATAAGTAAATTTGGGTTGTAGAGCTTTATTTTATATGTATATTGTACTTGATCTGTAGATTCTGTTCTTATATTGTGCTATTTAAAAAAATACAATAATTTCACGTGAAAAATTATTTTTAATTTATTTAAAACATTACGAGTTCCTCGATATTTAAAGAGAATTTTTCTTAAATATGCATTCTAAAATTTTTTCTAAAACTGCTATTAAACGCGTTCGAATATCTTCAAGAGGTCCACATTCAAGTCTTGCTCCATCAAATAGGTCTTCAGGATCAAAGGAGATGCAATTGATTTTTATGCATTGTCTTGACATATTGTGACAATCTCCATAGAAACGTTCAAGAAAATAAGTAACATCCCCTCCCCCCCCCCCCAAATCAAGCGATCGATTTTGGGCACAGGT
>BMAO01031568.1:0-21614 GCA_019973975.1 Trichonephila clavata
TTCCTGTAGGGTTGGCACGGCTGGGCTACCGAAAATCATGTTGACCAGTTGTCTTTAAGAAAAACAGTTTCTAGCAACAATCAAAGGAAAATCTGCAAATAAATAAAACGAGGGACAATAGAATACGAATACAAGCATTGTCCATAGGACACAAAAATATATATCAGCGTTTTCTCAAACTATGTGGCGCACCCCTAGTGGGACATGCGATAAATGTATAAGGAGCGCTCGCATATTCGAAAGTAGAAGTTTATTTTAAAATAATTATTAATTAACTGAGAATAAGCAAACAAAATACATTCCGACGTAATAAAAAATAAAATACATGTTTACACTGAGGTAACACACTTATTAATGAATCACTATATTTCCCAATGTATTTCATAATTAATTAACAATACTAAGTTAAGAACAATTTTAATAGTAACTAGGATCCATGAGCTTGTGTATACATAATTTATATTCAAAAACTAACATTTGCATTGATGACTTGTGGTTTTGATGTAATGGAGAGGTGGAGGAATAAATAAGCAAATTCTCAGAAATATTAAATCTTTGCAAACACTCTCAAGATATTTTATTGCATTCCAAATCCTCCGGAATAACTATATGGACTGCAGTGCACAGAAAAAATCGTGCATGGAAAAAACGTAAATCTAAGTCCTGGGTAATTAACGCTTTGGCTCAGAGAAATTTATATACGCCGATGGCCCTGAGAAGTTAATATCGTCATGTAGCTTCAGCGTAAAGGTATAGTATTGTTGAATTCTATACATTGTTAATGTACAAAGGAACAGAGGGGCGAGGAAAATTATGATTGAATATTGGACCACATATGCTGAAATTTTGAGAACTGATATACATATATATATACATTTAAATTAATAAAAACACATATAGAAACGAAAATTTCGTGCTTTTTATTTAAGCGGAGAGTCAAAAAAATGGGGAAGGATTCAACTGAAAAGAAGCACAGAAGAGAAAGTCAGTCAATTTATACAAATAATATAGTTAATATTCTAAGTGATGCAAAAAATTAAATCAACTGTAATAAAAAAATTTACATTTAAGATACTCAGATATCTTACCGTTTTAAAGATATGACACCAATGTATATTCAGAACATGTAATCGCTATCTTGAGTAGAAAGTTTATATCTTGAAGAAATTCTGCTACAGAAATAGATGAATAATAACAAACTGAGTTAAACAAAGGAAATATGAATTAAAACATTGTAAATTAAAGTATTGAGTTATTTCTTAACCATACTGAGAAAAAGCATTAAAAAAGACCGATTTAATTTTAAAGGCTCTCAAAGTGAAATTGATTATTTAACTTTGAACTATCGGTTTTTTATTTATTTAAAAATATCAATAAGATTTCATATGTTTTAAAATTTTGGTATTCAGCATGTCTCAGAAGAATTTTAGGTTTTCTGATAATTAATATTGACTGTAAGTAACGGAATTAATCTTTGCTCATAAAATGTAAAATTTTGCTCATCCGCCTCCATAAATTAGAGGGGGCAGCAAAAGATAATATACATAATATATATTAAATTTTTTTGGCATATCTGTTACAAAAGCAGCATTAGAAGAAAGAGCAGGAGCAGACTGGCGCGCCTGAGGTTATTAGAGTACACATCCCGATTGCAAACTGAGGTGTTCGAAAAGTTCATTGCAAATGGGAATGCTTGCTTGTGTCCAAAATGAATTTACCATGTGGGATATTTATTATTGCATACACGTGTATGGTGAGGGTGGTTAGTCACTAGTGTTGCATGTTGAATGAAGGGAGGTAGAATGTGGAAGACGAAAACCGAAATAGATTACTCTCAATCCACCAATGGAAACACACTATCCCGTTATCGGACTTTCACTTGTTCCCTGCATTGAAAGTCACTTCTAACGGATGTTATTTAAAAAAAAAACAATGTTCAGGTACGACAAATAGAGTTAATGTGCAATATGTAAAGTGTATGATTGCTTGGTGTAATTTTTCTGGCATTCAAGTTTTCGTGTCATGAAAAATATGGTGAAAAAATTTTGAACGCTTTTCTTATGAAAACAACATACACACAAACATATCTGTGCTAGAAAGGTTTGATTTTTATCCACTTTTTCCCAAGTAGAAGTAAAGTGAAATCTTAAAAATCAATTATAGTTATATCAATTCAAAATATTTGCGGTATCTTGAAGATGAAAAAGTTTATTACTTAATTAGCCAAATAATTGTCAGCCATACAAAAACAAAACTCATCCTTAATTTCTGAAGCGTACATTATTTCTTCTAGTGGTAAGACAAGTTTCCTTCTTAAGCAAAATTGATTTGAAAAATATCACAACATAATTATTTATGGAATCTTTTCTTGTGGGAATTTTAGGTAGCCTCGAACACGGATAAACATAAATATTTGTTAAAAACTCTATGGGAGAGGCATAAGTATCATATTCTAAAGTTTACAAATCGATTCCAAGAAGCATGGAATGTTAGGCTGTGTCCATTTAAATTCATTTCGTGCCCAGGGCGCAAAAGATCTGCGGTCTATCTTGGCATGCGGATCGAAATTTATAACCAGAATATCTGGTAAGTCCAGGTATCCGGGCGCCTGCGCGACCGACCCAAGCACCCAATGGAAAAACCGCCACTTGTTAGGGTCAAGACAATTTCTTTATATTCTGGTACGGCAACTGATATGCTGCACCGCATGGGAATAATTCGTCGAGACAAAAGATAAAATGCTGCCGTTTGACGCTTATTTTCCGCCTACAGTACAGAGGGTGCACATGTCCGAAATGAGCTTCATTTGGGGTTATCTTTGATTAAAAGATATTGATTTTCATACCTTTGACAATAGATTCTATGCAGGCCGAAGAATTTCTGCCACAGTATTACTATTTGGGATGTAATTTAACCTTAGTTTACTTTTATTTACTATTATCAATCTACTCTGGACACTAATATCCACAAGCTCTGGAAAAGAAACAGTGAAGCACTGAAATAAACACTACGTTCCTTTTTGATACAGATCAAATGTTTGATGGTAACGTTTCGGAGCAGCATAATTAAAATAAATACCTTATCAAATGTATATATAATATCAAATATTTTTCATTCAAGCAAACTTTTGGAGCGAATTTTGTTATGTTGCCATAGCAAAGGCTTCGAACAACTTCTCCCCAGTAATCTGAAATAATTGCTCGAAATTCCAACCAATTGGGTTCTTTGACTCCCAACGTCCTAAATTAGTTGGCGGTAAAGAATTCTGGCTTGGCTTCATGAAACGCATCAGAAATTTCGTATAAAGTTTAATGTTTTGTGATATTTAAATGGCGACAATCTTTTAAACAGAATGGTGCCTTTTATGTGTTAACGACCGCCAACAATAAGCTTCGACGGAAAATGTATAATACCGGATATTCATTCTTCGAAGCAGAAATATTGGTCAGTAATTTCTCAGTTTGAAGATAAGGGCGTAGCTGACGTCAGAGAGTATCTTGTTGTTTATGACAACCGTTCACCCTCACAGCTGAGGGAAGACGTTTATCAAGAGACTCGGATTAATCCGAGACATGTGCGTGTTATAAGCCCTCTATGGAACTGAACATTATGGGGTTGTTACATTAACCTAGTTGTTACAATCACGAACTTGTATAGAGTGTGTCAAGGGCTGCAGCTGCGGTGACTCTGAGGACATTCGGAACAGAAAGGGCTGAGGCACGTTAAATCTGTTGTTCTGAAATTCGGCTGTCATGAATTGTAAGCTTAGAGGAGATGTGGACACTCGGGTGTCGTCCTCTTCATTTAGCCTAGTGTCAAAATTAAGAAATCAAATATCAATAGACTTCTATTCTTTTTCCTGAACGTTTATATAAAATATCTGACCTAAAGCATCCTAACACCCAGTGGTATGGACTTAAAGCTTAATGAGGCATATATTAATATGATGTTGGTTCCCCTTTTGCAAGGATGACAGCCTGCACACATTTATGAAGACTTTCCACTAAATTGTGATAGGCGACCACAGGAATTGCCTTCCAGGCGTCCATGACAGCTGAAGTGAGTGCTTGCAGTGAGGATTGTCGATTTGGCTGGCTACTTAAACTGCGTAGATTCCGACTGCCAGACTGTGAAGCGAGATTCATGACTCCAAAGAACAGTTTTCCACATGCCCGCAGTCCAATGACGGAGAGCTCTACACCATTGCAATAGATGCTTCGCATTCTGCGGAGTGATGTTTGGCTTGTAAGCCGCGGCGGACCATGAAATCCCAATTTTTTTAACTCTCAATAGACAGTCCTGCTGCTAACACTAATTCCTGATGAACTTTGGAACTCCTGAGAATATTCCACCAAGCAGGATTTGCGATTTTGTTTCACTACCCTTTTCAGAGTTCTGCGGCTGCGTTCACCAAGTATTTTCGGGCTACCGGTTCACTTTTGAAGTTAAACTTCTATGCTGACGAGTGAATGGAAAATTTCCTCAGTTTTGCGTAACAGGGAGAAAACGAACGGAAGCAGTGATTTCCCCGCCATCTCCCCAAATCGTCGCAATGTTGAAGAAATAGACAGCGGGGTCAGGAGTGTATTATTTTCCTCAGAACCAGCCTAGAGGCATCTAAGCTTCTTCTTCAGTTAGCTAGTGAACCTATGAGAGGGAGTAAACAGAGTGAAAAAAGGGGTTCGCATTTGCTAAAAATAGCATCAGTGGTCAGGAGTTGATGGGGGCAGGGAATTCGTTTCGACAGAAACGAAGAAACTGCAACTTTTCTACATTCGTTCTTCACGTGGTTGGGTTTTCGATTTGTTTGGTTCGATTGGAGGGGGAGCAGTGGTGGATTACGCGGGTGTCGGACCTGGTGGCTGCCAGAGGCCCCACGTTTGATGAGCGCATAAGGCCAGTGACAAACCAACCACGCCACCTTGGAATTTAAAGCAAGCGGTTGTTTTCACTAATTTAGTTTTTCGACTCTTTAAGCCCATGAGCCTGAAACCTTTTACCGCCAAGGACTTCCAACTATTTTAATATGCCTGGGGGGGACCCTTATGACTTGTGTCATATCCGTGAAAAACTTGGATGATTGCTTTCCTATTGGTCGACTCCCCCACCCCCACCCCCCACTTTTTTCACCAGACCAGGGGACATTTGTCAACGGTTATCTATGTTGTAATGTTTGTGTTACGGGGTAGACAAAATAGCTCTTGCAGCAAAAGCGTTCCTTTTAAAAATATTTCCTTAGATTGTAGGCCACACGGTGATATTTTCGGCATCTAATTTTTTTTTTTTAAATTTTCATTTGCGTTGAATTATTATTGATTCTAATCAGAATGCCTAAACCAAATGCACAAAGAGAAAAAGAGTTTCGTGAAAGAAAAAGAAAATAAAAACTAGCAGATAAAACAAGTGATAAAAAAACAGAAAAATAGTGCAAATTCTTCAAGGGCTACTGCCAAATCTCGATCAGAGTACATGAGAGAATATCGAGCACAGAAAAAACATTGCAAAATATTCTTTTAATGCCGAGATTAATGACTGATGATGGGAATGCTATTGAGACTCATCTAATGCCAGCACTGATTAATACGGAATTTGTGAAGCACCCTGTGCAGTTAACAAGTACAGAGCCCTCAACAAGTCTAGTGCGTGTTGGAACTGATGCATGTGAACCGATAATAAATTCTATCTTACGTTACAAAGACTATGATTCCCACAAAAATGCTCACAAAGATTTCCAAAAGCAATTCGTTGATAATCCTTTCGGTCACGGGTGTTCGATTTGTGATAGATTATGGTTTAGAGATGATTTGAAAACGGGCCTGTTGCTGAGCATAAAAATATTTTACCGGGAATTAATTTAGAAGACGTTAAGGCGTTCTACAGTTGCCGACAAAGTTTAAATAGGAAAAGTATACCAAATGTAAAAAATATAATGGTTTTGTTTACCCAGAAATTCCACATCTTCCTACTTTGGATATGGTAGCAGAAAGACTCATTTCTCCACGAATACCTTTCATGCAAATTAGGCGATTGAGACATGTACTCGGTCAGTTATGAATATTAGGGCAAATAATCAATGTTCCAGTATCCGTCAATACAATGGTCAATCGACTGCCACGGAATGTTAATGATGATTACTGTGTCAATGTTCACATCAAACGGAGGAAAATTCACAGAACTAGTTATCTGATGGGTTTGGTTACTAAAAGAAACATCAAAACATGGTTGCAATATTTAGCAGCTACTCCACTTTACAGAATGTATGATGTTACAATCGATGATAGTTTCTTCAATTTCCAACAGATTGCGTCTCAAGTTCTTCAAGATGAAATCAGTGAAAATATAATATTGAAGAAAGTCTTACACCCCAGTGACAGACGTTGTTATGGAACGAAGAGAAGTATCATCGTATTGCTCCTGGAGAAGTGAATTTACCAAGAAGTTTCACTTCTATCGCGTGGCATTCCACACACCATTTTTTGCCGTTTCACTAACTCAAGGTTTCTAATTCACAATTACATCACTCACAATGGATTTAGGCTTCTGTAGAATGTCCGCAATCTCACAAACTGATTTCCCACAAAAGGTGGCATCGCACTATACTGCCACGGTCAAACTCACTAAGCTCCTTTGACTTACTCATTGTCTCACAAACGCATAAATACAAACTGACAAACAACAAACAACACTTTTATAGCATTCAATTACGTATCAAATTGCGTCACTCGCCAGAACCACTTTTTTAAGAGGTGTCCGGATACTTTTGGCCAAATAGTGTAGTTCTCTTTCTATGAATAGTATTCGAAATGGCAAATTGATGTTTTAAAGGTATGCGCAAGAGAAGTTGATAACTCATGTGATATCTTCAAAGGCAATCACTAGAGAAACGCTTTAAAAAAACAATAATATTTGAGACAATATACAGCTCTACATGGGGAGAATACACTGTTGTTAGCTAAAGCGATACAGCGTTTGAAGATATTTACATCATCTCCCAATCTAAATTTATCAAGCATGTTAATCATGTACTAGAACGCTACATTAGGATTAATGTGAATGTGGAGGGGGGGATGATATAAGATAAAACACATTTAAAATGCGGAAAAGGGGTTAATATTAAAACTCATGTTTAGTATTTTATTTTAAAACTAGATTAATATTTATCAAACTCAACTTACAAAAAATAGGCTATACATATTTTTACCCAGGGGGTTATATGAGGTAATTTCCCTTTCCTTTCTGCAATGTTCCCAGAACCCTCGTCTGCATTTTACTGACATAGAAAAAAAGCCACCATGTAATTCGATAGTGATGAGCAAAATTTTATTTTTTAAATACAACATTTTCACAACAAATCAAACAAGCTGTTGTTATATGTTTGTTTTTCTCTTCGAAATAGTCAAGACGCTAATCAGCTAGAAGCAGCATACCGTAAATTTTTATTTTTCGCTCGGAAGACATGAGTGTATTAACCTTTAACACGCCAATGTTCCAATATTGGAACATCAAATTTGAAATTTTCTGAAAAATTCAATTTCATTCATATTTTTCCATAAAAATTATTTTGAAGACAAAAAGCATGGATTAATTTTTTGAAATTGAAGTATTGTTGCTAAATTAAATAGTCTCTCTGAGAAAAAATTCTAAATAATGCATTTTTTTCTACTTTTGATCGGGCAAAATTCAAAAATTCATATAAAATTCAAAATTAAAAAAAAAAATTTTTTTATTTGGTAAAAGTAACTAAAAATGATCATTTTATCTATAGACTGCAAGATATCATAAAAAAATATCGCTATTTTTTGTACTATCGGTTTTGAAATTTCAATGTTTCAAAAATGGAACATTGGCGTGCAAAGGTATACTTTTTCACACTAGGCAGTTATTATGTTTACAGTTCACACAAGAGTGGGAAAAGGTTTCTGAACGCTAAAAATTTATAGTATGTGTCGGAAGAAAATATTTATCACTTGTCTTTCGTTTCGGCTCCATCTCTCTCAACTCCCCCCCTTTTCAACCGTTTCTGGACAATCTCAAGTGAATTTTTCAGCTGCAGCAAAGGTAACTACCACATGCGTTTGTTGATGATACTTACATGTAGCGTGTGTATTATTTGGAGAAGAACGTCACATAATAAGGTTTTATATTATTTTGTATTACGTCAGATAGTGAATATCCATTACGCTGATAAGATGACGTATTCACAGCCATTCCTGAATGTAGAAGAGGCTTTGGAATATTTTTATACACAATCAGATGAGAAGAACCTATTAATATTTGTCAGTTTCCCCTAGAAGAAAGGGGGTGATTTACTGACGAGGAAGATATCGATGAAAATACTTTTCAGTAAGTTCAACCAGTATATGTCTGTTGCAAAATCGAAATTTCTGCAAGCATAGATGATGATGAAATACCTCCTGTATGTCAGAAAAGCACAACGAAAAAAAGACTCAAGTGCGAAAAAAGATTGCTTGAGAAATGTTTTCCTAGCTATAGATGGACAATAAAAATAGTTTAGGACATAAAAAAACACAAATAAGAAAAAACAATAATATATTTTGTCTTTATTTCTCATTTTAAGGAATTTTGGTAAATCTATACTTTTCTAGTTTTTTTTTTTTTTTTTTGCTTTATTATACTATAGCTTTGAGAATTTTGATATGAAGGTTATTTGTTTAGTTCTTTGTTCTACTGGTGTTTTCCTTCATTGTTTCTAATAAGTGATTGTAATTTTCTGAAATGTATAAATTTCTCAGTATAAATTATATTTTCAACTTAATCTGCTTTATTTTGGAATTATATTTAAAAGTTTACTTCAGATGTGGCGCAAACAGGGGAACCTGCCCCCCCCCCATTGGGGTACATTTAAAAAACTATGCAGGGAAAAAATGATAGATTCCTCTCGTTCACATGCAAACTTTTAGTTCTTTCCCCCCATTTTAATTTTAGAATTTTTCAGGTCCATTTCAATTGTTTGGTGGGTATCATGCCCCTCCCCCCTACAACGGTGGGGGGAGGGTGTGAATAATGAAACCCCGTTGGGAAATGTTTAATGACACCTCTTGTTTTAAAATACTACTTCTTAAAAATGCATATAATAACTGATTTTTGAATTTAAATGTCATTGGTCGGACTCTTAAAAAACATGTGAAAAACCTTAATGGTTCCCGCCAATGTTCCATTTTTGGAACATGCTAAAAATCTTCCAAAAAAATTTTTTTTTCAAATTTTTTTTCTTTTATAGATCTTATGCTCAATTTTAATTCGATTTTTATCAAAATTTAGTTTATGTTACCTTTCAATTAGAGTGCGGCGTTTAAAAGGTTGATTAAAATTTTTCTCGCACTTAAATTGGTCGCTACTACAATGTTGTTGTTTATATATAAAACCACAATTACAAAAGGAACAAAAAAAAATATCTCGCAATTCATACCTGCATGACATCAAAAGCAAAATTGATAATTTTGAATGCTTGATTGATAAAATTTCTGGCAAAAGTTTTAATGTATTTTTTTATACATTTGAATTTGTTAGTGCATTAGGCAGGGAACGGACCACTCAGATTGACCCAGTTGGGAAAATGTAGCCCATGGGTTGCAGGTTGAGTATAGCTGGTGAAGATCCTTCCTTAAATCCTACCAATCCATAATGTAGAGCAGTGATTCCGAAAGTGGTCTATATAGACACCTAGGGGCCTATGGCAACATATCTGAGTTAGTGAAAAAATAATTCGGGGGTTCATGAGGTGTAATTGGGGGTCTACGATAGTGACTCTCATTATACCACATTATGACTTTAATTTTAAAAGAAAATTTAATCCAGGGGAAACCAGATTTATCTGTTTAACAAATTTATTTACTAAATTTAATGAAATTAATTTGCAGTTACAAGGACCATCATTTCGTCGTTTCATGCCATAATTTCTTCCATCCATTTGTTACCTTGCTAAGGAGTATAATAGAGGACGTCCCGAATTTTCTTAGTTTCTCAATTTTTCACACACAATCTGCCGGGAAAAAGGACATTTTAACCTATGTTCAACATTTAAATGCCCTTTATTCAGATTTTGATACTAGATTTCGGAATACTTTGACTGTATAAATATATATATGATTGTAATACCACAGTAGGTAATTAATTAATATGGTCACATTGAAAGAAAAAACAAATGTCATATTACAAGAGGAACTGATCGGAAATGGCCCTAAGAAGATCTTAAAGTTAAATTTAGGAATGGATATCAGCAATTTTAGAAGCACTAGAATGGATGAAGCACCAGATTTATCTCTCCCTTTAAAAGCATTTGTTTGTTGCTCAGTTACTCTATGTAACACTTACTTTATGTAGTGATTAAATTTTAATGTAACTAATTAACATGTGTGTCTTAGGTTTTAAACACTATACTTCACTACAGTTAGAAATTTAATTATTATAAAGTATATATAACTCTATACCAGCTGTCCAAAAGACATTTAAGTTGACAAATTTGCAAAATATCATTGTTAGGTAAGTAGAGGTCTACCCAAAACCGAAAAACATTGCAGGGAGTCTATGAGACAGAAAAGTGGGGGAATCTCTGATGTAGAGGATATTTTAAGATTTTAACTATTATGATGCATTAGAGGACGGATCATGTACAGTGAAATTTGATGAAATTGTCTATTCAGGAGCCCCAATGACATTACCCCAATGAATGAATGATTTTACTCCAATGACATTCATTCTCGCGTTAATTATTTTATTCTTATATTAAAAATTACTTTGCTTTTTAGTTCGATTCACTATAAAAGCGTGTTTTTTAGTCCTTTTAAACTACAATTTACTACATTGGCTCATCTTTCTACCATACTACTGCAATACCACGGTTCTGTTGCATTACCATTAGTTTTATTTTAATGCTTATTACTCAAAACCACAACATCGAATGAAATTAATAAAATTCAAATGAATAACACAAATGAATACAACTGCTTTTTTTCGACGCTTACATTTTTATGACCAACATCATTGTGATCGCGTGTCTCCGCATTTTCGACGCAGAACAAGAGAAGTGCGTATGACAAGAACTTCACTCACATGGTTAAGGAAAACAAAAAATCGATTGAATATTACAGAATGCGAATATTTAGAATGACTACTAATTAATTTAATATGTAATGTTAAAAAAATATGCTGCGTAAAATGATCAAAAGATTATAGTGATAAAAGCGGATGGCACTTAATTTTAAAAATACTGTAAAATTCGCTTATTATTCATGCAATAGAAAAAATGCTTGATAAAATAAATGTTCACATTTGTTACGTCAGTTATAGTAATTATGAAAGGAATAAACAATTTCAGAATCAAATATTAGGAAAAATCGATCAAAAAACACAGCCTACTACTATATTAATTGAAATTTAACTATTTTGCAATTAGTATCTGTTTTTCTGAAACCATCTAAATTTTGTAATCTAAAAATTAAAATAATAGAATGAAATTAAACAAATTCATCACTCCGGTTATTTACTTTCAATACTCTTTCTTAAGATATCCGAATACTTGCTGGAACTTTTTAAAAAAAAAAAAAATGGAGATACAGGGATTTCTGTATTTGTTTTTAGATTTTTTTGTACATTTTAAGAATAATACGCTGAAATTAATAAAAGAAAAAGAAATTATTGTTACCAACACGGGAAAAAATGTCTAAAACTAGACAAAAAATATCATACACGAGGCAAATTCTATCCCAAAATTGTATGAACAGGTTTTCCATTTATCAATTCTGATCCGTTGCTATGTTATTCATTTTTGAAATGAACTTCATTATAAGAGATATTATAATTTTTACAAAAAATAGAGCACTTTATCTGTGTTATTACGTGAAATTGTTTAAACAGCAGTTGTTATATTCACATTAAGTGGGTGTAATTTTTATAATAAAACATTGATTAATAAATCTGAAGGTTAAAACACTTTTACTATTATACAGAACATGCACAAAAAATTCAGTTAATTATTTTCAAAAATTTTTAAGCAATCGCTGTCCTTATTTGAGCATTTTCAAAGATTTAAGATTTTAACTATTATGATGCATTCTCTAGAAGAACGGCACATAAGGTCCTTGCACACAGGAAGCCAACAAACTAGGATCGGTCCTGCATAACCATTCAGTCTCAGATATTCTTTTTATAAGAGACTAAATGTTGCATTTACGTCGCACTAGAAAACTGCACGAGGGCTACTGGACACTAGCATCATAATTTTCAGCCATGTTCAATTCACAACGACGACACTTGAGTTTCCCCCCCCCACTCCTAACTTCCCGTTAGTGTGGTACTTAGGAGCGGGGGCTGCCAACTCAGGTGTCGTCCACGTCACTTGACCATGGTTCAAAATTACGCGGACCGTCACCAAAAGCCCTCGTGTTGCTAATCAGTGCGACGTTAGTATTCTCTCACTCACCCGCTCCTAACTTCCAACCGTAGGAAGATTAAAACTCGACATATGTAAAGTTCACCGGCCTCTGCACAGTGGGACTTTAGTGTTACTAGGCTCGAATTCATAACACGCGAGCCACCCGTCCGTGAAATTGATCACTAGTCTACCGCGGCCAAAATATTATTTTGATAATATTTAATATATACAAAAAACATTTTGATTAAGAAAATCTATTTCTAAATATTGTCAGCGTCTATTTTCCCTCCTATTTAAAAATCAAACAACATTCGGCAGATACAAATTTGTTGAAATATTCATTAACCTTTTGGAGACGGCGGGTTTTGTAAGGAAAAGGCCCTAGAAGACGGCACTTTCAGCGATGTTTACTTCCCCCTTTTCTGTCACTGATTGAGAGTTTCAAACAGAACAAAAGAAGCCATATAGTTGTTGGTCTCTCGCTGACCAAGGGAAAGTTCGCGGCTTAGAAAGTCCCTAAATGCAAAGAGTCTCCCTTTCTTAGGGGGAAACATGTTTTCTTGGAGAATCCAATGTAGTAATTACGTATGATTTCAATTCAAGAAAATTCAAACAATTTATTTATTTTATTTTTTTTTAAAAAAAAAGAAATTATTTCCTAACAATTTAAGCTGTTTTACACCTAGAAATTTCCACTTTAATATTATTAAAAGCATTGAGAGAAATAGCACAAAATAATGATGATAATATAAATCATTGCATAAAAAAATTAAACTCTTATTTCATTGTAGACAAAGGTACAATAAACTAAACCAAATTTAATTGATTTTGATGATGTAAAATTTATTTATATTTTGATTTTCCGTAGATTCATTAAAATAGATATAAAATTTTTTTAATTTAATTTTAGTTCTTTTAAATGCAGGAATTTGGTGCACACCTGGAGTTAAAACTTAAAAAAATCAAATTCGAAATAAGAAGTAAATAATATGACTCATCACATAAATTGCACATAATTATAATCAATAATACAAAATAAAATAAAAAGCAAAATTCTTGAAAATTCTCTTTATGTTATAATGTAAAATTCAGACTTTCTCAAATCGATAATGAAGTAAGTTTAAAAACTCTTATAAGTATCCACAGTATCTGTATGATAATAAACATATGGTCATAAATCAACAATGCTTTTTTGGAAACTTCATTTTTATTCAATTTATAATTGTTTTTCTCTTTTAGAATATGTCAGTAAAATCTTAAGATTTTTCTTACATATCTTTTATAAAGGAATGATTAGATTTGATGCATAATTGTCATTTTTTATTGTTCCATAACCCATTATATTATGATACAATAGAATTCATATTACTCAATGAATCCTAAGACTAGGACTAAATTTTGTTTTATATATAACAATCCTTTTTTAAGTACTAAAATTTTATTTTATTTTGATCTAATTCTTCCTATATATGCTGAAAGTTATGATAAAACATTTACTGTGGCAAATAAAGGAAATGAATATTAGGTAGGTGTTTCGAGTTACGCTATAAAATGTGAACATCCTAAGACTATAAATGTTGCCACTTGTTAAATAGTACCACATTATATAGTCTCCTCGTGTTATTACAAAATTATCACGATTAGGGGTTTCCATCGTGTAGTTGTTATGCATTAAATGAAAATTCTTACGTTGCCGTGATGTGGAAATCAGAAGTGGGGGCTCTAGCTCGGCTATTGTTCTCGTTACTTGATAGTCATTTAAATTACTAGGTCCGTCTCATTACTTTGTCCATTACGTTACTTGTAAAGGAAATAATAATTAATCAACTTACCTACATGTTTCTAAGAATAAATTTAAATTTTTTCCAACAGTAGCAAATGTTTTCATTAGTAAAAAAGAGGAAACGCTTTGAATTTTTAGAATACTTGATAGTAAAACGCAAACAATAAGCTGATATCAAAGACAATATATTATGACTACAAATATTTTTAAGTTGCTGAAGAGCTTCATGTATCTCGGTAAACTTGTTGAAATGAAAGGAATAAATTATTTTTATTTGTACTTAATTGTTTCTTTTGCGAGTAATGGCAGCATACTGGGGCTTCAAAATTTTTTTCACCCTTCGTACAAAAAAGTTATAATCTTAGCCTTTGTGTATAACCCTTACTTTGTATTTAAAATTTCAATAGAATTGCATAATATTACTTAAATTCTAAGATTATTGCTCTGATTTTTGAACGATAGTGAACTTATTTTTGTGTGTGATTTTGTGCATAAGATAAGAGTCAATACATTCCTACGTAACCAACTCTTTCGATCAACTTTCAAAATAATTACAAAAACCTTTCCTTCTCAACGCACTCTCCTCAGTCGGGTTACAGATAACTGACAACAATTTACTTTCTTTGATCTTCTTCAAAACGAAGGAAGACTTCAGCTTCAAATATCGCTATTTCACCCCCTCCCTCTTTGTTTGGACAGCCCCCTAAGAGACTGTGTGTGTGTGGGAAAGGGGTCATTTTCATTTTATCTCTCAAAATGTAATACAATATCAGTTCTCGGAACGGTTATTTTCATTCTCCTGCTAAGTTTGCAAAGTGGAAGAGGGCCTTCTTTTAAGTTGGTCAGCATAGTTTCTATTTATCCTATGACCGAGAATTTAATAGAAAAGGAAAGAAAGAAGCATTCTTTGTCAATATAAAAGCACTTAAAACTTGCTTTTCATGCTCATTTACAAGAGCCCTGATTCTATACTTAGAGTTTCAAACGTTAAGTAGCCGTTCAAAGGAATGTTCGGGAGAGCACCCCAGCATTCCTTTCTTTGTACTATCCAACATAAAAAGTAACTCACGAATAAATAAGCTTGTGCGCAGGGGAAAAATATAACGAACACATTTTTTTTTCAATATAACTATTTTGTTAGACTACATTCTAAAAATATTTACTTTCAGATCGATTTTAGAGCATTTTGCAAAATTTTTCGTAATTATTATTATAAAAGAAATTTACTGTTTCCTTTTTAAAAAAAATTTGAAAAAAACTTCTTTAAGTTTTGAAAATTCAGGAAATCTAACACTATTGAACTTCCAAAGTATAATATATAACACAAGCAAAAATGTCATTCTTGCTTCTAAGGTTTTTGTATAAATCAGGGTATTTTTCTTATGCCGAAGAACTTGTAATATTCGTCGCCTACAAAATTGAAAGAAAAAATATCGGAATTAATAGTTTTTGCTTCAAATACTCAAGTTTTATAAATCAATTGTCATAATAAAAAATATAAAAGTTGGTCTCTGCATTTTATAAATAAATTCAAAGGGACTATAAAATGGATAGTTTTAAAAATGTATTACAAATATTTCTGTGAGTTTTTGTTGCAAATATCTTCATTTTGTTGCTTATACACGATTAAAAAAGGGATTTTTATATTTTGATATAATTTTTTTTAAAAAAATTGTTTTTTATGAAGTATAACGTAAGATAACAGTAAAAATGCGCTTCTGTGCAGCGATACACTGTGTAATTATGCACAAATTTTCATCAAAAACTGAATGCTAAAATTGCTTTAAATTCTCTACAAATATATTTTTAAGTAGTTTTGCAGGTATGAAAATTAATAAAATTGTAGAACTGAAGTATTTTTAAATCCGAAAGATGCATAGCTATTAGTATATTAGTTAAAAAATATACATTATAAAAATATGTAATTATATTCTTTAGTATGAAAAAAAATAAAGTAAAAATCATTAAAAAAAATCACCAGTCAAAGTTATAGAGCTTTTTTGAATAAACTTTGAAAATAAAATTTTTATATGTAACGTATATTTTTTAATAATACTAATGTATATAATTATTTGCATAATAAAGTAAAGGGGAAGACATAAAAGAAATAAAAAATTTATTACCAAATAATTAAATATTGTTTAAGCTCAACATGTTAAAATATGAAATATTATACAATTAATAACAAAATAAATTTTATTCTAGGTTAAAAATTTTTATACAATATAAATTGAGGTTACAGAATTGTTTATTTATTTATTACAAAAAGGCAATATATGTATGTATTATAAGCAAAATTATTTAAAAAAGGTAAAATGGTGTAATAGTAAAATGATTTTACAGATTTTTGTATAGTTTTATGCGTACGAATGTAAACAAATCAAAATAATAAAAATTATCTAGCTGAAGCAAAAGGAACAGATTTGGGAAATATATAATGTACAATAACGATTTTAATTAACGTGGAACTATAATGATTTAATTATTTTTTATTACGAAATATTCAAATTTATAGAAGAAAGTTGTTATTCACTTCATTAGTTTTCTTAACACAAACTATATAGAAGGAAATATACAAAATGTACAAATTCTTTTCAAAAATTCAATGACACATTTCAGATACACTAAAACAAAACAAGAATTAAAATACTGTTCTTGGATATGTGATACAAATTTTAAAAAAATACATAAACTGGAATTGTCTTCTAAATTATCTAAAACTTTCTAAATCTCTTCAGTGGTAAGTCCACTTTTACATTTAGGCATTTTTTTAAAAAAAGAAATCAAATTCATTTAAAATGAAATTAATTTTAAATTAAATATTAAGTAATCGAGATGACAAAATCGCTTAGAAAAATAACTATGTGCTCACCGCTAGTAAGAACTTGAGCATAAGGGTGAAAGATCTATTCCCTCCCTTCTGAATACCAAAGAAACCAGTCAAGCTATTGGTGTTTCAGGACTGTAATAGGACCCATGCTGATTTGAAGGCTGTTTAGAGGGGAAAGCAGTGCATGATTGATAGATCGGCCAGCGCCGTCTTTTAAGGGTATGTTCCTTCTGGCCGCTAGATCGGCCAGCCGTACCTCAAAAGGTTTAACTAACTCAAATATATCAAATAACCAAGTACACTGATACCAAAATTTGAAGGAAAGATACAATCATTCATTGTAATTGCGGTAACGCACATGTTTTGAAATATTTAAATCTTACGTTTATTCAATGAAGAACAAGGATATACTAGAATTATGATTGCGTAATATGTAAGATAATTCAACAGCCCATTTCATGTTTTCAAATTGTGGGGGAAAAAATAATTAAAAAGTTTTGTCTAACATTATGTTTGATATTTTAAAAAGTAGAAATATTATAAAATTTAAAAGCTATCTACAGATTATTCAAAATGAATTTTAAAGAGAAAATTTTATATATCTTATCATGTTTTATACAATGAAGGTTTTTGAATTTTTTGGAATCAATCTTTTAAAAGAATTTGATGCCCAGACCCAAGACCTTCATGTTTCCTCATAATGTGATGTTAATAGACAATTAATGATTGAAAATGATCAGGAACATCATTTTGATAAGAATAATACTTGCAACATACAAATTTAACGCTATGGATCGGCAGAGTTTTTCTCAGCATAATTGTTAAAATGTACTCAGGAAAAAATAAAATATTGATTGCTACTTTTTTCAAAATTGCACGTTTATATTCAAATTGTCCATTATTTTCATGTTTATTTAATTCTGAGAACATTTCTTCCAAAAAATATATACACCCAACTCTTTTATACAACACCCTTTTATAAGCTTCACTTGTATGCAACGGAATATTTGAACGCAATTTTTACCTACCCTAAAAGGTCAGATTAATTCGAAATTTTGATTATTTGTCCAAGACCGAAGACAACACTAAAAATTTTGTTTCATTGTAATGATTAGAATCATCAGGATTAACGATTCTCCATTCTCAGATCCCATCCCGCATCCGGCGACTAACAGATTAAGTTACAACTTAATATAATTAAATATAAAAGGGTGTTTTTTAGTTCTTTTTAAAGCTATAATATTTCTTTACTCTCCAGATACGTTCCTTAGAAAGCCGTATTAAAAAATCTTGTAAAAACATACATGCGACCTACGGAAATTGGGGTATATTTTCCTCAAGTTAAAAAAAAAAAAAAAAAAAAAACACAGGAAAACATTAAGCAGAAAAATCTTATATTTCAAAAAATGCATTATAATATTTACATATTATTATTCATTAAATGAATAAATCTTATACTTATAAAAACAATTTAATTTTTTTACAAAAAAATTTTTAATTAGTGTAAAGTAAAAATATATACTCGATCTATATAAGTACATACAATATACAAAAAAATTAACTGAAGTTAGGAATTAAATTGCTAACTATGATCTACTCATTGTTACTTGATAACAACGTGCACGTTTATTACGAATTGAATCAACAATACTATCATTAGTAGATGTTTTCAGATATGGCTGGCACAAACACACCACTATCGGTTTTGATAGCAATGAGAATTTTATTCGTTATTAAAGTACACTATTGGTTTATTACTATTATTATTTTTTTTTTGGAGATTAATGCTGAAATAAGAAAATTCATGCTAAAATAAAATCGTTAAATTTGTGTTATTTAAAAACCGTATAAGAAAAGGGTGTAACAAAATTGTTAGTACATTACTGAATAACAAAAATAGAAATATAATAATCATATTATTTAAACATGGAGCTGACTTTATGCTGTTTTCTTTTTTAAATATTATAGAAGACTTGAAAATTAACTAAACACCTTTCAAATTAAAAACATGTTGTAAGATACATTATTTTCCCTTATCCCTTTTAGCATTGAAAAGACAATTGCTAAACAAGGATTTTAGTTGTTTCAAATAGGAAAATTTACACAAATTTCTAAAAAAAGTAAAATTTCACTAAATTTAATAAATGAAATTCAAAAAATCCTACTGGTTAGTAGTAAAAAAATACTTACAGACTTATTTTCGTGATCAAAATAGCATTCGTAGACACCACAAGCCAATATAATGAATGAAAGAAAATGTGTACTTAAAACTCAAAAATCAGGCAAAAGGTCTAAATAATTATTCCTCCTTCAGTTTCTCTTCCGTATCTCCCACGTGGTGAAATGAATGGCGTCTCAAATACAACATGGCATCGAATATGTGCTCGAACTGCGCATGCGTCTGGACGAGTCTATTCTAAAACGCAGATGTGCCCTTGAATTCAATGTTGTGCCGAAATGAATGAAAGAATGGTGGAGTGCCTGTTTCCGGCAGGTAAACTTAACAACCAATCCCTTGTTGGAATTTTTAACAGTATGCAAATATTTCTTGATGCCGAGAGGAAATTTTACGTTGTAGCTAAAGCTAAAAGTTTTTTTTCTTTCTTTAACATAGAGTTGAAATTATGTATTTTCAATCCTATTTTTGAAAAGAAATCGATTCTATAAAATAAAATTTATATTTTTTATCAAACGATCAGAAATAAATTTAAAAATTATTCCAAACATAATTTTTTAAAATTTTTGAAAATTTGATTTTTTTTTTTAAATTGTTATCCACAGCAGGCAAAAAAAAAAAAAATAAATAAATTATTTGCAGAATCATCATTTTTAGGTAATTGGTTGATTTACCACAAATAGAATGAAAAATTATCTGTGTTGCTAAGGCTGTTATGCATCATCAAAGAAGTATTTTTAATTACTAAGATTTAAATTTTATTTATATAAGCTGATACTGTATAATATATGTCTATCCCAAAAAAACAAAAAATATTTTAATTCAATGCGAAATATTTATAAAATTTCATTTTTACTCCTGAAGGCCTTTTTGAATATGCATATTTTCTGACACATATATTTTTTCCAACTGCCACAAAATATTACATATAAAATAAGCACTAGCTTTATTTTCCTGCTTCAAATTATATTTCATTTTTTTTAATACTGAAAATTCTCAAAATGTTTTAAATTAGTCTGACATTTTTGAAGTGAAAACTTCTTTGCGGCGTTGGGCACTTTTTGGTAGGGGAGAATCTTATGAGTTCGCGTCACCGACATGCTCTGACTGGCGCATGTGCAGTGTGCTGTTCGCCTTAGACACTTTTGAGATGGGTGAAATCTCGTGCGTTCGCGTCATTGAAATTTATAGCAGTGTATCTGTAGCTATACAGCTGACGTATAGTACTGTGTATATCTTATAAGTGAAGTTGAATGAATTTGGTGAAAAGTTCCATTTGTATATAATGTGCATTGCTCGTTGCGATTCCGAGAATGGGCAATAGATATTAATAGTTGCCGTTTATATTTCGCCTGGAAAATCTATGAGACAGATAAAATTCGAAAATTTGATGATTTATACAAAAGAAGGTTCTGAAATACTCGAAAAAGGATTTAGCGTATAATATGATAATGTACCGATGATTTTAAGTAGAGATTTAAATATTAAATTTGCAGATGATAAAAATCTACCACTAATTGAATTTCTAAATGAAACACTTAATTTAAATATGTTCAATGATCGAAAACTCAGTACTAAAAATATAAAACGACGATCGATGTGGTTTTTACATGATACTTAGATAAATTTGAATCAAACGTTTTCTTTTCTTACTTTAGTTATCATAAGCCTATAGTATCTTTTTTAGAACAAAATGAAACAATTGAAAGTGCAAAATGTCTAGGTATGGTTGAAATTGATGATGACAATGTGCAAACAATTAAAATAATGTTAAAAATCAAGTGCAATGAAATTTAAGTAAATACAAATGCTATCCATAAATAATATGATTGTCTTTTAATTGTTATTTCAATTGAATTGTATTTATGTTTTGTCATGATTTATACAGCCCTAATATATTTGAATAAGGAAAAGCCATATAAACATGCATTTAGTTGTTGCTCGGAGTGTCAATAGATGTGAAAACCAGATTGATGTTGATAATTTTAATTCAAATATGATGAAATTTCAAATTTTAATACTAAGTGTTCTAAGTTTTCACTTCTATTGGCAGTTTCTATAATTTTTTAACTAAGTTACTGCTCATCGTAGAATTACATACAATCATATGTAGTTCTACAAAGCATATATTTCACAACATTCTTACTACAGTTTTTAATACAGCTGACTGTAAGGTTTTCAGAAACTATATTGAACAGAAATTCGCCATGGAGAAATATAAATTTGTTTACCTTCATTAAACACATAATATTAAATTTATACTCCTTAGTTTGTGCAGATCAAAGTAATTAATTTTTTATCAAACTCTTTTTCTAACAGATGATCGGGAAAGTTTCTGTAACTGTATTATTTACTCTCTTGTATGCATTTTAAAATTGTTAAATAACTGTACGGAAATAACTGAAATTTTACAGACATAGAATTGTTCAAG
>BMAO01031569.1:0-17263 GCA_019973975.1 Trichonephila clavata
GAGCTGAAAGAATCCATCAGTGCTGTAGTGCAGACAATTGAAAAGAATATACTACAGAATGTATGAAATAAGCCTAGCTATTGTCTGGAAGTGTGCTACGTAAAGAGTGTATGAACATGATGAATGTGTGGTTCTTTTCAATCATCTTTCATGTGTGTACGTGTAATACTTTTGAAAATATAACTGTTTCAAAATGAGTGATCATTCATGCTAACCCAGTACTAACAAAAGTTTATATTTAATAAAATTTATTAAACGAGCTATTTAATTCCCTTCTTTTTTTATTTCAGAATTTATATTAGCTTACAAATTGAAGTATGAACATTTAATTATCTAAATTATGCAATAGTCCATATAGTACTGGGCAGATTTTGGTAAACAACACAAATTCGCGATATATCTGTAAAGATATGGGAATTTTAAGGTAATATATTTAGGGTATATGTGCTTGGTATAAGGTTATTTCATTAGCGTTGAGTTTTTGACAATTTATTATGAACAATGTTTTTACGTGTAGATTTGATATAATTTAATGGTTGATTTTTCTTTAAAATATTCCATTCTATCCTCAGAAAAAATTTAATTTTTTATTAAATGTGTTTAATGATCTTTTGTACAAAATAGTTTCCAATTGTACACACATTTCATTTGCTAAACTCTATTGTCATTACCTGAATTCCCTTTTAAAATTCTTCATAGATGAAAAAATAACTTACATTCGGCTGAACAGCCTGTATAAATTTTAAAATAAATATACTATAGGTATAAGCTGAACAGAAAGAAACCTTTAATTTATATTATGTATCGTAAAAATTCTATCCATTTGTTATTGTTTCTATGCAGATTTTTACTCATCAGAATATTGAATTTGAGAAATATTCTCAAAAATTACAAAAAAATATTATGTTAAAATAAGCATTTTTATGTAATGAAAGAAATATCAGATAGAAAAAGGACAGTATTTTACGAGATGGTTTATTTTCGAACAGAAGTTAACTTATGATGTGAAATTCGTGATGTATTTGGAATATATGCATGCATATATATTTAACACTTAAGTTCCATAAAAATCCTGTTAAATTTCTAACTGTTAGAAATGGCTTTAAAGCATATATCACTAATGCAGGAAAAATGGTGCATAATATTATACAAATCTTCATCAACAAGCAATATAATAAAACCATAAAAAACAGTAAAAATAGTATAATTTTTTTAAATAAAAATATTTATTCAATTCATAGTTTTGATTTTGAATATCTTTTCAATTCCATTGATACCATGATATTATTAAGGTAATTTTAGAAAATCACAGTAATTATAATCTTACTATTAATTTTCACAAATTTAAAACTCTCATAGATTTAGTCTTAAAAGGAAATTACATAATACAATTAATATAATAGATAAAATTGGACCATTTTCCTGTGAAAAAAACTAGATGTAAATTTGTATTGAGATTTCTGAAATTAACAAATTAGTATGAAAACTTATTTTTAATTGCAGATATGTATATTTTTACTTTTATCTTGTCCTTCAATAGTGTAATAATAACTTTGCATATGAAGAAGCGGAAAAAAAAGAAAATTATCATGCCTACAAAAGTTTGAAAAGTACTGTTTAAATAATTAAAGGGGTGCCTTCTGAATAATCAACGTTTTTTTTGTTTGGTTTACACTGTTTTTACATCAATTTTTTTATCAATTGTTTATACTGTCCAACACACAAAGAAAATTTGTAAAATTTAAATTTCTATTTAAAATTGCAAATGTGTTTTATTCTCAGAAAATTACAACTAAAAGTAGCAATTTTTAAAAATACATCATAAGTATGTAGCATTAAGTATTAAATAATTATCATTATCATTGGTTTTTGAAAGCACGTGCAAGCATTTAATCAATCATACATTGATGTTACTTAACCTATGAAACATCATGCATAATAAAATTGTATATTGTTTCTTTTTTTTCTTCTTTTTTTGAGAAGTTATCCAGAATTTTCTTAAAAGCATTTATATTAAATATTTTTAGAATATATTTTTATAATACAAAATAGATCATACTGTTTGTATTGCCATGTTGTAACGCTTAATCCGTTGTTCAAGATTCTGGTTTAAGAGAAGAATTTGATTCACGAATATCAGCATAAAACCGTACCCATACTGTTGAAAGAATATAAAATTTTTTGATTTAATAGTAGCAAAATAAATTTTTACTATTTACATTGGGTATTAAACATCAATAATAATAATGAAGACTTGCTTATACAGTCGACTCTCGCTAATTCAAACCTTCGATAATGCAAACCTCTCACTAATCCGAAGTATATGCTCAGTCCCTAGAAAAAATTTTGATATTTCGAACTAAAACAGTACGATTTGGAGCACTCAATATTTCGAAGAAAAATCTGTGGTTTGCTAGATTAAAATTCGCAATAATTCGAAGTTATCTTGTGAAACTCTCGACAATTCGAACACTTACTATCTAAAGTCATGTAGCAAACAGGTTGAAGCTAACAAGTTTTGTGTTGTGTGTATGTCTTCCCTGTAATGTAGCCTCTTTGATGACCATCTGTTTGCAACCCCTTTTTTGTGTATCTCGATTCTTCAGGCAAAATGACACTTTTATTGCTTTCTATCTTCATGTGGACAGTTCTGGCCGCACTTGAAGCCAACCGTCCATGTATTTCATTTAATATGTGGCCTTGCAACACATGTGTTCAGAAAGTATGGTCCGCTACTGTGAAGATTAGGTGTGTATGATTGTGGTTTTTGCACCTGGCGATTTATGGCTCATCTGTGTGACTTATAGCATGTGACACCAAATACGGAATGGCCAGACTGGACCTAGCCTTGAAGAATCAATGGTTTTGGAAACAGTGTCTGAGGGAACCGGATGTGAAAGGATTTTATTCGCAATGAGGAATGGAAGAGATTTGGTGGGTCGTGAAAGAGTGAATTGTGAATCAATAGATAAATGTATTCTTTTAATACAGAAATCTTAATTTCTATTTAATATTTATACTGGATAATATGTACTTTTTATAAATATGTACAATTGTTGTTTTATTGCATAGTTTCAAATATAAATGTGATTAAAAAAATTTAGGGAGTTTTTTCTTATTCTCTTAATAATTCGAAGTTTTTCATTGGTCCCTACAATTTCGTGTTATCGAGAGTCGATTGTATATATTATTTTATCCTTGAAGCAATACCGTTAAATATAGTACAAATATTTGTTTTTTATTAAAATTAATGACATTGTTTGGTACACAGACTAGCATAAAATCATTCTCATTTGGAGATGCTTATTTTATTTTAAAAGGAAAATATATATTTTAATTATAAAAAAGGCAAAAGATATTTTTTTTGTTAAAGCGTGTATTCTTCAATATGTCATTAAAAATAATAATGACATTATGCAATTCTAATGTTTCTTAATTTTATGTAATACACCAAAATGTAAAACTAGATTTGTCAAATAGTGAATCATCTCAAGTTTTTCATTTGAAGGAAGGAAATTGTTTTATTTATTTCCTCTGGGAAAAATATTTTTTTTCAACATTCAAATTATGTTATGTAAATAAAGGCTTAAACAACAATTCTTTCCATTTTCCTGTTTGTAAACTATTCTTGATTGCGGTATTTTTCATTGTTCTTATTAAATTTAATGTTTAAATGTGTATCTTAATCTCTTAATCATTCTTAGTTACAAAATATACTTAGATTCCACCTTACCAAAATTTTTTCCTTTGAAATAGATCAAACTTGATAAGAAGTTTAATATCTTAGTAATTTATTTACTGTTCTTTAAATATGTCTTTAGTTATTAATGATTATTTCTCATTAAAATTTTGTACTCTTAATAGCTGGTAATTTTAGAAAATAATGATAAACAGTTTTAGTATTTGACGTAACAGTTTAGAAAATGATGTAACGAAATGATGATGTTTTGAAATTTGATGTAACAGATTTAAAAAGTTTGATGAAAATCAGTTGTACATAAAACGATCCAATACTTTATAATTTTTGCTTTTTATAACTTTTAATTTGTTATTCTTATAAATTAAACTGATATTAATTCAATTCAGGTCTTACAAAATTTGATAAAATTTCAAAAACCGGTTTTTATAAAGAGTAAAACAGGTTAAACGGTTTTTAATGTGTTTTTATTAAGTATTTATAGAATTTAACACTTAATATTATTTTTTAATTAAATTTATATGAATAAAAAGAAAATAATATACATTTATTTTTTATATTTTATTATTTTAAAAGTAATGGATATCAAAGTAAAACAAAGCTTATAAATCTTGATTTCTTATAAATTATTTGAAACAAATAAATGCTTTCTACATATGTTTTAAAAAGCCTTGGTGTAAAAATGTTTTTCCCCCTTTTTCCATATTAACTTTTGACACTCCTACCACTTACTTTACTACATAATATTTGTATCTACTATTTAAATATTGCTGTTTCTTGATTTATTGTATACTTATTTTCTAAATTTTGTGATTAAGTAACAATAAACACTTCGTAAATAACCGTTGGAAAATAAAATTATTTAGTTCTTGGGAAAATATATGTTGCAATTTTGGTTTTTTAAGAAAAAACAGTTTCACGGTTAGGTAAATTTTAACTAAAAAAAAAAGGCATAGCAATACAAAAAACTATTAACTGGTTATGTTTATGAATGATTTGCAAATCCTATTCTATTTTTCATTTGCACTGACGACTGCAATGTAAATGAGTTTTCTCTAGATGTTGTTAAGTTTATGTGATGTGACAGAATAAATGTGTTTGACTAAATAAACCTAGATAGTCCTTAATCGTAGATTCATAATTATTCTAATTTTCAATAAATTTAATTAAATAATTTGCAAATAAAAATATAAATTACAAACGTCAAATATAATAAGCAAGAGTCAGTGGCGCAGACAAGGGGAGACCCACCACCAAAGTCCTTGATGTTTTTCCGATTTATTATAATCCTATGTATATGGTACATGCAATTTATTTAAGTATTTGTTATTGATTATTAATTTTATTAATTAATGCGAATTATTTACCAAATAATTAATTTGTAATGCTTTTTGTTCCCGAAAATCGACAAAATCAAATGAATATGTTAGGTGGTGTATTGGAGCATAATAAGAGAATAGTGGTCTTTTGACCCAGGACCCCCACACCCTCCCTCAAAAAAATCCTGTGTGTGCTACTGCCAAGAATCTATAAATGAATGAAAACATATACACACAAATTGCATCTTTAAAATTCACTTAAAACTTTAGTTAGAACCAAAACATAAATCTCGGTAGTCGATATGCAGACACTAATTAATGACTAAATATCGCATAAATGTAATAGACTTTCAAGAAAGTTACAAAGTAAATCTTCGGCCAACCGTGAATGTTCGTCCTTCTCTCTCTTTTAGAGAAATTACCCAAGATTTAAAACAAACATTAACATGATACCAATCATCATCAAAGACAAAGTGATGTTCAGTAACATAATTACAAAATTAAGACGATCCTTCAGTGATGGAGGAATATATTTATAAAAATGAGACCTTGATCTGTTAAGTCCTATTACACAAAGCATCTTATGTTTGGTTCTGTTACCGTGTACCTATAAAGAGAAGATTTCCTCTTGCCTTCTGTAAAAGGATTTTTAAAAATGCTGCTAGTCTTAACTTGATCAATGTAGACAGACCCAAAACGGTTTTAAAATAATATATTTACAAGAACAGCTAGTGCATCTTCAATAATAAATATAATCTCAATGAGGAATATTGTTTATACTAAAATACTCACTATTTCCCTCATTAAGAATTTCGAAATGTTTTCGCCGTCCATACAAATCATGAGGTTTTAATAATTATATTACACACACACACGAACATATATATATATATATATATATATAAACTGGTGTGCAAAAATTAAGGACGAGACGGTTTTTTCAATATAACTTTTTACAAAAGCATTCCAAATCGACACACTTAATACCGTAAGATCCCCAATACGTAAGGACATGAGTAATGTAAGCAACCCTTACTAAAAGAGAAACCAGAGGGATAAAAAGAAGCTTTATTGAAAAAGTAGCATGGAGCGCAATGCAACTGAAGGCCGAAACATCCCTGTGATGGGTGTCCAGCAAGAAATATCCGGTCTTTAGTAGGGGATATGATCTCCCTGACTGCTAGGCAGGTTTCACAGCGTCTTCCCATGCTGAGAATGAGGGTGTCAATGAGTTGTTGAGGCATTGCTGCCCATTCGTCTTGCAGCGCCAATCGAAGCTCCGGAATCGTTACTGGTGGTAAGGTACGAGCTGCCAAGCGTCTGCCTAGAAAATTCCATACATGCTCGATGAGATTGAGATCCGGAGATCGTGCCGGCCAATCCATACGTTCAATATCCTCACTCTCTAAGAGCTGTTCGGCAGCTACTGTGCGATGACATGGTGCATTGTCGTCCATGAAAAGGAACTGCGGACCCATAGCGCCTCTAAAAAGACCACATATGGAAGAAGAATCTCGTTACAATAACGGGCCCGTTGACTGAACCTGCGTCGAAGATGTGAAGGTCTGTACGACTACCAAGCATGATGCCTCCCCAAACGAGAACACCGCCACCTCCATACCTGTCCTTTCAATGATGTTCGAGGGATGATTGCGGCTTCCCCGCTCTCTCCAGATGAGTATGCGATGAGAATCACTACTCAGACTGAATCTGCTCTCATCTGTAAAGAGTACTCGTCCCCATTCATTGTCTCTCCAATTCCGGTCTTCCCGGCACCACAGAGAACACCTTCTCCGATAGGCAGGCGTTAGAGGTACACACCGTACAGGGCGTCGTGCAAACAGACCACCACCGTGCAGTCTTCTGAACACGGTAAAACGCGATATCGGTCTTCCAGTCGCCTGTGTCGTGTGTCTAGCGATTTCTCCCGCTGTCTGCCGCCTGTTTCTTCTGGCCTGTAAGGCAATGTACCGGTCATCTGCGGGTGTGGTTCCTCGTGGAAGACCACTACTGAACCCCCGGATAGCTGTTCCTGTTGTTTGAAATTGTCTCCAAAGTCGTGAAACGAGGTTGTGAGCAATTCCGAACTCTGCAGCCACACTTGTCACAGTGTGACCTTCCTCCAACTTCCCAATGATTCGACCTCGGGTAAAAGCATCCAGATGTCGTCTAACATATTGATTATTCGTCATTTCTCGCTGAGGCAGCAACTCGGTGTGATTTTAACTGCTATAAGGTGTGCAATCTCTTTGCCAGAAATACTAATCTTACACCGACAACATGCTTTACTACTCAGAAACTCCCCCATTACGTCTACCTGCATATCTGCGCATGTGCTACCGTACATCACCTCACTTAATCTCCTGATTGGTCTTTCTGTCCGCTCTGCCTCTTCGTTCAGCTGATATGGTAATTTTTCGACTTCGTCCTTAATTTTTGCACACCAGTGTATATATACAGAGAGAGAGATATATATATATTGAGGATAAAAGCTAGTGATAGGTTAAAATTATCTTGCTTGCCAAAAATAATAATATCGTATGTACACTCAAAGACAAATAAATGAGTGCACCAGGAAGGATTCATCAAAATGAAATAAAATTTTACATACGTAATGACTTCTTTGATATAAGTAAATGATTAGAAAATCAAAGAAAATGGATCATTTATTTCAGAGAAAAAGGCAAAAGAACGGAGGATTTGATATCCTGTTGAGCACCCTCTAGCGTGAATGCACGATGCGATACGATCAGGCATTTAGACATGCAAGTTTTGTATGATATCTTGAGACCTTTCGCTGTTTATTTGCTGTAACCTTGCTTCTTGTTCGTTCAAACTCATGGGATGCCCAACTCACCGTCCCAAATGATCCCAGATATGCTCGATTGGAGACAAATCTGGGAATCGGGCAGGTCAAGGAAGGGTAGTAACAGTGCGGAGACAGCCTTGTGAAACCATTGCCATGTGAGGCCGAGCATTGTCTTGTTGAAAAATGGCACCTGGGAGCCGTTGCATGAGTGGCAACACATGTGGTTGCAGGATGCCATGGACATACCGCTGGGCTATCATGGTGCGACGGATCAATACTAGGGGTGACCGTGATTTTAGGCAATGGCACCCCATACCATCACACTAACTGTGGAAGCAGTGTGTCGCTGTAAAGCAAAGACAGGATTGAGGCGTTCACCACGAGTTCTCTACACAACCAACAAGATTTTCATCACTACTGAGATTGAATCTGGATTCGTGGCTAAAGACGACCTGATTCCATTCCCTTGCAGTCCAGTTTCCTCGTGCGCGGCTCCACTCTAAACGGAGGTGTGGATGGCTGGGCGTCAAGGGCATCACACGTAATGGGCGCCGCGATCACGAATATTCTTAAACCAGGCGCCATCGTATGGTTCAAAAAGACACAGGGGCCCCTAGCGAAGGTGCTACCTTTGCCTGTATTTTGGCCGATGAAACAGTTGTCTGTAAGCATGCATTTCTTTCGATGCGGTGGTGTTAACGGACACATTTAACAGAAAACATAAGATCGAAATTTGTAGAGGCGCGTTAATCGCTGGATATGTAAAAGTGATAGCCTCAAAGATATATATATATATATATATATATTTGAAGCTATCATTCTTAGCGATATTATATGTAATATATATATATATATATATATATATATATATATCGCTATAGCTCTAGAAGTAAACTACATTTTCAGAAGCTTGGGAAAATACCACGAATAAATTACTTCAAAACACTAGAGCATTGCACTTTTACATTTCAGGTGTCCTCATAAAAAGTGGTGGTGGGGAGGGGAGTCTACGGATTATACGACAAATACGCACAAAGGTTCACAAATGCAACTAGAAAGTATAGGAGCGTGTTATATTCTAGATTTTGTGGTATATAAGAATTAATTAAATGAAAAACCTCTATAATATGTATAAATTTGTATAATGTTCTAATATCTCAGGTGCACGTAAGGCTCAAATTTGAACTTGTAAATATTAACTTATTTAAAATACTCAAGGATAAAAAAAAATTAACGCACCAAGAAGGAGTCATCAAAATGAAGCGAAATTTTACATACATAATGACTACTTTGATATAAGTAAATGATTAGAAAATTAAAGAAAAAGGATCATTTATTTCAGAGAAAAAGGCAGCAGAACGGATGATTTAATACCTTGTTGAACCCCCTCTAGCGGGAATGCCCGATGCGATACGATCGGTCATTGGGGCATATCGCTCCATATTTGCTGTGACCTTGCCTCTAGTTTGTTCAAACGCCCAACTCGCCTTCCCAAATGATCCCAGATATGCTTGATTGAAGACAAATCTGGGGATTGGGCAGACCAATGATGGGTAGTAACAGTGCGTAGACAGTCTTGTGGCACCCTTGCCCTGCGATGACGAGCATTGTCTTGTTGAAAAATGGATCCTGGGAGCCGTTGCATGGGTGGCAACAAATGTGGTTGCGGGATGTCATGAACATACCGCTGGGATGTCTTGGTCCAACAGATCAACACTAGAGGTGACCGTGTATTGTAGTCAACGACATCCCATACCATCACACCAGCTGTGGGAGCGATGTTCCGCTGCAAAGCAAAAGTAGGATTGAGGCATTCACCAAGGGGTCTCCACACATGAACACGATTGTGCACTGCTGAAATTGAATCTCGAATTGTCACTAAAAACGACCTGGTTTCATTCCGCAGCAGCCCAGTTTTCTCGTGCGTGGCACATTCCAAACGGAGGCGTCGATGAGTGTAATGGACGCTGCGATCCCCAATGTCCTTCAACCAGGTGCTTCCGTATGGTTCAAGAAGACACAGAGATCCCTAGTGAAGGTGCTACATGTGCCTGGATGGCGGCCGATGAAGCAGTTGGCTGTGCGCGGGCATTTCTTATGATGCGGTGGGACTTATCGAGGACTGGTCTGTCGAGGGCGTCCACAGCCTGGTCTTCGTGTAAATGACATTTCTCCGATCCACTGGTCCCAACACCTCCTCACAGCACAACCAAAGCGGCCTAATTGATGAGCTACTCGCCTAGCTGACCACCCAGCTTCCATCGTGCCGATGATTCTCCCCCTCTCAAATTTTGACAGCTGCTCATATTGTATTCGAAAATGGCGTAAAGGCATGTCTACCTCAGCCCTTCCTTTGTAAACGATTAGGCACACTCAAACAAACTTTGGTTACGTGTTTTATATTCCACGGAGAACGACGTTAAACACCCTCCACCGGCTATACGTAATGCGCAATCACGCTGCATTTCTAATAATTTTCATATCTCCCTGACATGTACCCTCATGCCAAGTTTCGTTACTATCCCACAATTATTTCTTGGTGCACTATTTTTTCTGGTCCATGAGTATATATATGTATATATAATTGAATACCGTTCTGAAAAAAGTGAATTGTGGGATTGTGATATATTTTACAGTTTATAAGTTTGCGATTCTCATGTCTGGAAACCATTACACTCAATATGTCATACACTTATCTCCAGTTCAAATTTACTGAATTTCACGACTTAAAAAAGTCATTTATAAAGCTTACAATTTTTTATAGTTTAACCACTTATCACAAGGTTATTGAACAAAATTCTTATAAATATTTTGTCACCTACATCATCAATTTAATGCAATATCTTCGGTTGAGCTAAATATGCATACAAGGTGTTGACGAATTTGACCGACAAATTCAGAAGGGTGATAGTAGGCAGGATGGGAACGGCAAATCAACCTAGAACATGCGGTCGCAAGTCACTTTTATTCCGTGAAAATCGCGATTGTTGTAGCCGTCTGGAGGATGATGCGCCAGACGAGGGGGAAGGCCAAAAGAATGAGGTGAATTTCAGTGCAGTAGTAGGGTTGAGAAAACATGCATGTAAGTAAATTTCCTATTCGTTTGGGGATTAAAAAAAGGGGGATTACTGGCCTCTGCGCTACATAATGCGTGGTTCATACACGATATTGCACCAGAACATTTTTAGATTTTGTTGTGAATCACCTCTATGCTATATATCCAGGGAGGGTGAATGGTCACGGAGGACCCATTGCTCAGCCTACACACTCCCCGGACCTCAATCGTTTGGATTTCTTTTCCTGAGACCACCTAAACGCAATAGTGCATGAGATGCGAATGAGTACATGGAGGATCTCACAGCACGAAACACAGGAGTTTCAACTGAAATCACCAGCACTCTGGATTTGCTTGAATGCTTCCGATAATTCTTCGTCCTTAGGTGTTCTTATGTCCTACGCAACAAGTCCTATGTAATCCAAGTATGCATAGATTAAACGGAAAAAATAATATTATGTAGGATTATCATTTGTTTAAAATTATCATAGAAATATAACCTTCAGTTTTTCTATTTTGAATATAACTGGGTACCGTAGGGTCTTTATTATCTATACAATATTTACAGAATATAGAGATTCCTTAGACAATTTATTTCTTATTTGTAACAAAAAATCATAATTGATTATAAGAAAGTTGTTCAATAATTTAATCATTTTAATTATATAATTCATTAACACTTTTATTTTATCCCTTTAAAATCACTAACACAGATATGTTTTTTTTTAAATCTAAGATTAATATTGTTTAAAGTAATAATATTGTAACATTTTTTGCACCACATAACAATTTTTTCTTAATTACCACATATTTCATGTATAAGCCGAAAATGTTTAGAACTTTTTAAAGTTAAAAGTAATGAGGCGGGCTTACAAACGAATCCGCATCCCTCGGAAAAAAATTATGTTAGACATTTTTTCAAACATTTTTCTTTAACACTACGTAATAATACAAACTAGTCTAATACAAACTAACCAATACAACAAAATCAAATATTATTTGCATTCTTTATTGTTAGTTTCTGTAAAAATTTCTTAACATAAATACTAAATATAATTAATTTTTCTAATCATTTGCCATAAGTATTCCATATTGAATTTTTCGATGCATTTTTCAAAGAAAATGGGGATGAAATGTTTTATAAACATACACAGCATTTAAAGTCAAAGCATAGAACTAAATTATGAATCGCTTACATTTTATGTTAAAACTAAGAGAATAAACGAGAAAATTGTAATGAAATCAAGTTCGCTATTGAAACTGATAATTTGTGGTGTGACTTATAAATAAATTGATGGATGCTTAAAATTATAATATTTTTAGAAGCTACAGATTAATTCCACACGCGAGATCGACAACTTTAAATACGAAGAATTAATTAATGCGTTTACCGGGATGTGGATTGCAGTTATATTGAGAAAAAAAATTCAATAGAAACCTACCTATGCGGAAAACACGTTTTTAAATAATTAAATGATTAAAAAGATAATTTCACACAAAACTTAATATTGCTACAAAAGGGTTGACGTTTCGAAATAAAAAGGGAGGAATAAGACTTAGTTTTTGTTACATGATTTTAGAGATTATTGATAGAATTACTATTCTACAATAGAAATAATTAAAAAATGGGGATTAATAGCCCTTTAACCTGCAAATTAAAAGTTATGCGATTCGCTCCCCAGGGCTACCGTTTTTCACGTAGTTTGAGGTGTATTGGGAAGAAAAAGAAAAGGTATAAATTTGCAAATTTTCTCTGAAATAAGTCCGTCCTTTACAATATCTGTCAAGGTTATTTCATTGCATTTAAAAGCTTTCCGAATAGTGTATTGATAACAGTGCAAAAAAAAAATCAAATTTCTACAGATATACATGCCCGGGACACATAACGTACCGGTTGCACGAGACTGGTATATAACGCCGGCGGCAATTGGAAGGTTAATAAATGAGTCTTGGGAAGTGAATAATGCAATGCGCGCATTGCAACATTACAAAAGCCAGCTTTCTCCACGCAATGTTGCATCTAACACATCCAAGCATTTTCTGTCTTTAGCTTTATCGTGCATTGTAATTTCAATAGTATATATTTTTTTAAAAGCTTTAATTCTAAAGAAACAGTTAAAATTAGCATAAGGTATTTTTGTAACTATATAGTAGGTGTCCTCTCATCGCATTAAATTTTGTGAAATGTACTAAGATACCTATTTCTCTTATTAAAAATGTTTTGACTTTTTACCATAAAAACACACACATACCTAAACTTCATTTTCCTTTTACAACACTGAAAACAAAAATTCCATCTATCTATCATAAAGCTTCTCTAAACATGGTGGTGAATTTTTTTTAAAAAAAATTCGGTCAACCCTAGTCTTTATTCTAGAGTTGGAATCTATGCATCCTTTCTTTATTTATTGTAAATACTAAAAAAAAAAAAAAAAACTTTAAACTTTAAAAAACTAAACTTTGATACAGATATTGAGAAGTTTTTTTCTGAATAAAATTAAAAAAATATGTTTTCTGATATATATCTAAATAAAGCTGCTATTTCATTAAGGATTCATATAAGATGTCTGTAAATATACTTATTTTTAAAAAAAATCACATGAGATTATAAATAACTCTTATCATGTTTCATTAGTTTCATTGTACTAAATATATAAACACATTCATAAAATTTTTAGCGTAATTACTGTTAAATCGGAAATATTAATCAGAATAACTACAGAGTGGTGTATCCCCTGCCTGTCTGAATGGTGGACTAACCCCCAATGTACAAATTATGCAACTGTTCAAACTCATCTCACTCGGATTATAAAACTGTAGTTTACATGCATAATGTAGCTCTATAATTTGCCAACATGTTGTAAGCAGGGGAAAATTTATTTTATGTCCTCATATTTGTCCAGGTGAGTGCTCATTAAGTCCGCATTTTGTTTCACTTGAAGGAAAAAATAAAGGAAACACACAGCAACGGATCTTCACGAGGAGAGTTAAAATTCACAAATTGAGAGTCGAGTTCACTCTTAGGATAAACTTTTAACATCTACTTTTCTGTCTATGAAACCATCTTTTATCGAAATGATAGCAGCTAATTCATTAAATGAGTGTTTACTTTAAACTCTAGGATGATTTTAAGGGCTTGTATACACTGACCATTCTCTTTTAATTTTGGTTTTTATTTTAAATTTCGCATTTATACCTGACTGAAAAATTAGTAATACACTTCCCATTTAATTATTTTAGTAAATTTATTACAACATCACAAAAAAACTGTTTCTACATATAGAGAGTTTAATGTAATTAAATATTATAGTAAAAACTATTTAAATACTTTTAATCAATGAAAAAACATGATTTCTAAATTTTAATTACATATTCAGTATAACTTCTTGGTATATGCAATACCTGAAATCATATCCTCTTACAAAAAAGGATTTAATTACTTCTACTAACATTACTAAGTTTTTTTACATTATACTCTTAGATAATCAACCCCTAATTACCTCTAGCCTTAAGTTCTTCGTAACTACGTATAATGAACAAAATAGATTACTTTCTTGTTTATTATTTGAGTTTATTTCCCTCATTAGTACCTTTTAGAATTGTTCAAGCTTTTACGTTACTTTGCTTTATTAAATGGGTTTTCTGACTCATTTGCCAATGTGTGTTTTTTCCCTCTTTTCCTTTAAAAAGAACTGCTGCAGTAGTGACATTGTATCATCTTCACCTGTTTGAATTTCCAGATCTATTCCTCACTGAGTATTCTACTAATTTTTTCTACATTTGATCTTCTTTTCCAAGAATTTACTTTTTGATGTCATGAATTGTTTGCGCATGATACGGAGAAGGTGAGAAATGCTTGAACTAAACTGTTTGCTTTAAAAATTGTCTTAGAGAGCTACATGGAATATTTCTAATTTTTATTCATTGGTGAGGTTGATATGTTCACTGGAATATAAATTTACAATTTTTACTAAAAGTATTTCGCACACATGTGAATTTAAATGCACTTCAGAAAATTATTTAAAATAGCTTGTGATTATATGGGTATTTAAAAATTCGGTGACCCTTACAAAAGTAAATATGGATCATTGTTATTAATTATTTACATAAAGATCTCACAATGAATGTGGACCAGTTTGAAAAATAGAAACACATAAAATATCTTAAAATATAGAAACTGAAGTAATGCAGTGGATAATACAAAAATAGAATGCAATTTTTTGACAATACATGTAGAGTTAGAATCAAAATCAGCATGCCATTTTTTAATTTCTTGTGTTTCAAGTACAATATATGATATTATCCTTCTTAAATATGGATTTTATTTTTACAGATATTGTAGTCTGTAGGAATCTAATCAAAGACCATTTGAAGATAAGTCAGAAGTTTTCTTACTGAAGTAAAGTAAGCTATCTCGTATTTATGATCAATCTCTACTAATCATTTTCCATATAAAAAATGACTTGGTGTTGTAATAAATTTATTACGTGCTACAATGACAATGCCAACTTTCAAGATAACTCGCGGAGTTGGCAACCCCGATTTCTCATGTGTCAAACGAGCTGAATTTTTAACCATGGGTTTCGTTTCATACAATGTCGTCAATACAGTTGCGATAGTACGTTATTGCAAGTTCTCACAGAAAAATATCACAACGATTGCCTGGACTGAAATCATTGCGTGAGAAGAAATTCATTGTCTTGTACGAAGACTTATTAACTATCAATGGAGCTAAATACTCAACTTTCCAGGAAACTGCAAGAATTGCAGGTTTATTATAGTCTGAGGACTTTATCAATGAGCGATGCATAATGCATGTAAATTACAGTTTTCCAATTTGAGCAATGAGTGGGAACAGCTGCATAGTTTGAACAATGACAGCTGGTCTGCCATTTGGCAAACAGAGGCACCCCCCCCCCCTAGTGACAATAAACACATTTACAGAAAAAAAAGTAGAGGGGATGTTATATGAAAATCCTGACAGGAATTTGGGTTGCTTGAAAAATCAGCAAACTATGCGAATTTATATATAATTTATTAAAAATGAACACAATAAGTTTCAATTTTTTCCCATGCATTACAGTATACAGGATTTTATATTTTATTTTTATTAATTATAATAAGTTAAAACACATATCTTCCAAAATTAAATTAATGAAACTCGCTCACACACACACACACACATTTTAAAATAGAAACATTCAATATTATCATCCTAACCCAATGCTTCTCAAACTTTCAATATTTGCGACCCAATTTTCAATCATGATTTTCAACGCGTTCCCTCCATACAAAAACAATGCTTTGAATTCAATAATAATGTCCTTTGAATAAAGCTATACAATACAAATTTATTTATAAACCGTACAAATTAACAAGATAAGTATTATAATCTGTATATAATTTATGACAAGCTCACATGAGGTCACTAATAATTATTAAACTTCTTCTTTCATGAATTAGTGATCAAATACATTGTGTATTGATACATTTATACGTATATTATATCAATGGAAATGTGTGTATTAAAATTTTATTACGATGACCGAATGTATATTTTGTTTTGCTTTCAGTAGATTAATAATTTTTTAAAATAATCTTTTATTTTCGACTTTTCGAATTGCTCGCGGTCCCCTGGTAGAATTATAACGCCTTCTTAGGGGGGTGCACCTCACAGTTTGCTGTCCTAATGCGCTCTGAGACATTATAAGATAAAATGTAATCAAAAATAAAACTGCATGTTAGACAAATTAAGAATTAATCAATATTTATACATCAAAAAAGGTTACTTTAACTTATATGTGTAATAAATGTTCAAAAATAATTTTAATAAATTTTCAACATTATTTAATTCTCTCCATAAATAACAAACAGAGAAATTCATTTGCAGATAATATTTTAAAGGAAACGCAGTTTGATTAGACACATAAATAACTGATGCAATAAAAATAATTTTGCTAATATCATTTAATATGTTTGATATAGTAGACATATGCAGACACAAATTCTTCGAAAAGTTCATTATCACTCGTTTAAAATAACGAGAAAAGGAATTATAATAAAAGTGTTCTGAGAAATTCATATTTATTAAGAGGAATATATGTCTGAAATGATTGCCTCACATTTTTGTTAATTGCATGTTCTTATTTTAATATCCATTATTACAAAAATTACAGGCGATTTGGAAGATTTTAATTTATTCTTTTTTTATTATTTAGGAATCTTTATGAAATTATATGTCCTTCTTCTGCATATATGTGAGCTGAATTGTATGAGGCCAATATAAATCTTCCCTCATTTCAGTGCATTAAAGAAGAAATTTTTTTTTAAATTAAGCAATATAATTAAATTAAAACAATGATTTTGCTTCATCTGCATTCGAG
>BMAO01031570.1:0-20471 GCA_019973975.1 Trichonephila clavata
AAGTAATTTGGCTCTGCAGTCTGATTCAGGGCATAGTGAACTTGAGGGAAATTCCCACACTTCAAATGAACAACAGGGTAGCAGTAAAGTTGTCACGCAACCCTTAATATCATCAAAGGGAACATAGAAATAAAACATTTATTAGTGCGTGAGAAAGTCTTAGAGGGAAAATTAAATGTGAAACAAGTGTCACCTCAGAAACAAGTAACTGACATTTTGACAAAACCCTTGATGAAGTCAAGACTATTGACATGGTGCAATCAAATGGAACTGTTCTGACAAAATCCAGTTAACCAGGGAAAGTGTTAAAGATAATGACTGTATATTGAATGTTAACATGGTTTTGTCGATATTCCAATAGATGGCGCCTGTATCTCTCATTTGTATTTATAGTTTTCTTATGTAATATCATTTTAGCTCTCGCTACCTAGTGTGCAGGTTGTTATTTAATTCTGTGATAATTCTCGTATTCCTTAAATAATAAAAACATAAACAGCGATATCAGTCAAAAGTTTCCAGACCGAGTCCATAACTTAAAAATTACTACCAGTTAAGTTGCTGAAACACATCCTCCTTCGAAATAAGACTCTTCAGCAACAGTACACTTTTGCCACAGCTTGTGAAGTTCATCGAAACATTTCTGGTATCCATGTCTAGCCATTTCCTTCAATTCAGCCTGTTGCGACCCTTTGACCGCGGATGTGAGAGGGTTGGAGAAAGACATTTCTCAATTTAAACAATTCTATTTCCTTTTTCCTCTTCATCCAAGACCTGAGAATGCACTCTAGTCACTAAACCTAAGGAGTAATCAAACTTATTAATCTAACGTTAATATAAGTAAGAGTACTTATCTACTCTCCTGAGAGTTCTTGCTTTAACACATGCCTTATCTTCATTTTTGAATTAACTATACTAAGTACGCCCACTCGTCACTAACATTATGCTTAGGGGTGGTCAGTGGTCTCCCACGTCTCTTTCCCTTACACCAACCTCACAAGAGTACTTGCTGCTCGATGGCTATTTTGAATACTCCCATGCCGAGAAGGCACTATGCATTTTAAACATCCATGCCTTCTCCGGAATTCGAAGCCAGACACAACGCACAGCAGACAGCGTAACTTACCACGAGACTGGATGGTGGCTGGGGGGGGCTAAAATAAATTTTGCTTAAATACGTGAACGTTTGAAGGTTCATGTATTTAAGGTATCCGACTGGTTCCGACCACTTTTTTCTTAAACAAAGATATGGGGATTTTCTTTTGTTTTTAGATTTCCTCAAGAAAAATATGCTAAAATTACGAAGAGAAAAATAAATTATTATTACTAAAATAAGAAAAAATGGGTAAAAATTGACAAAAAATAACATAAACGCGGCCCATTTCGTTCCAAAGTTTCATATTAATATGAAATTAATATGAACATTTTTTTTCTTCCAATTCTGATGTGTTGCTATATTACTTATTTTGAAATGACCTTCAGGATAAGAGATTTTCAAAAAAACTAGGGCACTTTATCTCAGTTGTTATATGAAATTAATTTTTAAAAAAAACAGTAATTATTTTAACATAAAAGAGTGTAAATTTTAAGAGAGATAAAAGAGTGATTGATAAATCTGAAGGTTAAAACACTTTTACTATTATACAGAATTTACAAAAAAAATTTCCCTCAATTTTTTAAAAAACTTTTTCATCAATCACTGCCCTGCTCGAGTATTTTTTTTTTAAAAAACACACACATTTCGAGTAAAACGCGTTTTAAAGTATGACATCTGCTTTTACTAAAACATTTGTAGTTGTGGTTCTAGTGATCGGAAAATGATACCCTTGTTATTTTTATAAAGCTAATAAGGTGGCCTATAAAGTAAAATTATAAAAAAATTTGCCAGTTTTTGGAAAAATTCAGTTTTAGAGTAGTTTGATACCTTATGCAAAAAAAACCCCGGAATTTGAAGGTTCATGTACAGAAAAACCTGTTTTTTACAGTAGATGGGCACCGCATAAAAAGAAACTGCACATTATTATTTTCTATATAGGAGAGCTTCCTTTTTTTATATTTATTTTTATTTATATGGTAAGATACCATAAATGTGATATAATTTGTATGGTAAGATACCATAAATGTGATATAATTTATATGGTAAGATACCATAAATATGATATAATTTATATGGTAAGATACCATAAATGTGATATAATTTATATGGTAAGATACCATAAAGGTGATATAATTTATATGGTAAGATACCATAAAGGTGATATAATTTATATGGTAAGATACCATAAAGATGATATAATTTATATATGGTAAGATACCATAAAAATGATATAATTTATATATGGTAAGATACCATAAAAATGATATAATTTATATATGGTAAGATACCATAAAAATGATATAATTTATATATGGTAAGATACCATAAAGATGATATAATTTATATATGGTAAGATACCATAAAGATGATATAATTTAAAAATGGTAAGATACCATAAAGATGATATAATTTAAAAATGGTAAGATACCATAAAGATGATATAATTTAAAAATGGTAAGCTACCATAAAGATGATATAATTTATATATGGTAAGCTACCATAAAGATGATATAATTTATATATGGTAAGATACCATAAAGATGATATAATTTATATATGGTAAGATACCATAAAGATGATATAATTTAAAAATGGTAAGCTACCATAAAGATGATATAATTTATATATGGTAAGATACCATAAAGATGATATAATTTATATATGGTAAGATACCATAAAGATGATATAATTTTTATATGGTAAGATACCATAAAGATGATATAATTTATATATGGTAAGATACCATAAAGATGATATAATTTATGTATGATAAGATATCTTAAAGATGGTATTATTTATATGATAAGTTATCATAAATGGTATACTTTATATGATAAGGTATTATAAATGGCATAATTTATATGATAAGGTATCATAAATGGTATAATTTATATGATAAGGTATCATAAATGGTATAATTTATATGGTAAGATATCATATTTTTTTACAGTAGATAGGCACCGCATAAAAAGAAACTGCACATTATATGATATAATTTATATGGTAAGATATCATAAAGGTGATATAATTTATATGGTAAGATACCATAAAGGTGATATAATTTATATGGTAAGATTCCATACAGATATAATTTATATGGTAAGATAGCATACAGATATAATTTATTTGGTAAGATATCATATTTTCACAGCAGATAGGCACCGCATAAAAAGAAACTGCAAATTATATGTTCCAAAATTTCATAAATAGATAAAATCAAATATTTATGAATTTTATGAGAAAGTGCTTATTCACTGCTGTTAATATTGTTATTTTTTAATTTTTATATAGGAGAGTTTCCTTTATTTTATATTTATTTTGAATTATAGTAAGAGATCGTAAATATGGTATAATTTATATAAGATATGATAAAGATGGTATAATTTATATAATATATGATAAAGATGGTATAATGTATATGATAATATATGATAAAGATGGTATAATGTATATGATAATATATGATAAAGATGGTATAATGTATATGATAAAGATGGTATAATGTATATGATAAAGATGGTATAATGTATATGATAAAGATGGTATAATGTATATGATAATATATGATAAAGATGGTATAATGTATATGATAATATATGATAAAGATGGTATAATGTATATGATAATATATGATAAAGATGGTATAATGTATATGATAATATATGATAAAGATGGTATAATGTATATGATAATATATGATAAAGATGGTATAATGTATATGATAAGATATCATAAAGATGGTATAATTTATATGATAAGATATTATAAAGATGGTGTAATTTATACAAGATATCATAAAGATGGTGTAATTTATACAAGATATCATAAAGATGGTGTAATTTATACAAGATATCATAAAGATGGTGTAATTTATACAAGATATCATAAAGATGGTGTAATTTATACAAGATATCATAAAGATGGTGTAATTTATACAAGATATCATAAAGATGGTGTAATTTATACAAGATATCATATTCAAGATTCTTTTGAAATTGGTGCATTCCATGCCAAAAAGATGTAGAGCCGTAATTAAAGCAAACGGCTGGCCCATAAAATATTGATTTTCTAACATGGGACAACAATGTAATTTTCAAAATGCTTATTAAATGTACCATATTTGTCAATTTTCGTGTTATTTTCTTTGCATATTATGTTATTCTCTATATTTTATTCTGCACATATTTCACATTATTGTGTTCAAGCAGCTTTACTACAAAAAATATTTTAGTCATTAAGAAACTAGTAGTAGATTTAAAATCAGCATAAAAATACATTAAAATCAATAACAATATTTAAGATAGTGTGATAATTTCACAACGAAAAATGAAGTCAAACACAAAAATTACGCTAAAAAATTAGTGTGTTCAGGACTTTTTGACACCACTGTACATGAGTTACATTTTAGTTATCATTACCGCTCTTCCCCAAATTGAACAAGAATAATTACTTTTGATAAAAAAATTGGATTACTCCTTGTGTTATTTAAATAAAACTTTCATTAAAGATATAATTATTCCATAGAAAATTATTTCCAATCATATTCGATTCATTTTTTTTTTCAGGATTTAAATTGCTATTGAAAATTTACCATGATAACATGTCAGATGTTACACATCGTCTGCGACTACTGTAAGGCTCGTTTCTTCTTTTTTTCTAAGCATTTGAAGAATATCTCTAAATTTCTGTTGCTATAGAAATATCAATTTGAAATACAGTCAGATCTCCATTTTACGAACCTTTATTTTACGAATTTCTCTATTTAGTGAACTTTTTCTTGTAATCAGGAACCAAAAAATATGAATATCTATTTAACGAATTTTGCACAAAACGAACTTTTTTTTCGGATTTAGCGTCTTTGCTATACATACAGGTTCGACTACATTTTAAATATCTTTTCAAATTTTTTTTTTGATAATAAATGGAAAAAAACTGTGTGAGAAGTTTAAAGCAAAATCTGATGTGTCATGCAATGAATTTTTGTCAACTTAAGCTGAAAAATATGTAGAAACTAAAAGCAATTAACTATCCTTTACTTGGAACCCAAATTTAGTTTTCTGTTTAACATCTGCTAACATTCTGCTTCAGAATTCATTAACCAATGGGAGATACATGTCTATGAAGATATAGTTAAATAAGTAAAAAGTAAACTTAAAATTCTTCAGTGGATTTTTTAATGATTGTAAGAATGCATGCAGTTAAATAAATTTATCTGAGTTAAATTATATGGATGATTTCATAAGTTTAATAACACACACAAAAAAAAAATAAAAGCAAAACTGAAACTCATATTTCCTTACAAAGCCTGCAGTGAATTTCTAGAATACCTAACATACAACTTTGCCATAAACTAAATTCAAAGTAATAATTTCATTTTTATTTTTAGCACTTGTTTTTGCTTTTTTATCGCTGATATTATTTTAAAATCCTTTTAATTTTTTCTCTTGGAAATACGGTTAGACTTAAGATCTATCACAAAATCAGGGACTTAAATTTTCCTTCCCGTACAGGATGGGAATGCCTGAAGAATAAGTACTCTGCGAGAATATTGTTACCTACGGTAATTTATTATCAGAATGGAATAAGTTTGTTCAACAATCTCAATGCGACGATTTCTCGCCAATTGGCGTTTGAATCGAGTTCTTAAGAGAGATTGCTCATTTCTTTTAAAATTTAACTATGTATATTTACATTTGATTTATAATTTCCATTGAATCTTTAGATTTGTGTACGAAAAATATCTTCCTCCGTCAAAAATACATTACGTAAGAAACAGAAAAATTGGCTAATTTTAAATAATGCAATTGCATGCAATATTTATTTTGTAAATTTCGAAATTAATATAAATTTTATCCGAAATATTTTTTTTTCACATTTTCAGTGAAGCTTTTAGAATGGTTGAGTGGACTTTAAAAGTTTTATTTAGAGTTTATGTTTTAAGGCCACTGCTATAAGCAATCGAGGCATCTCAGTTGCAGATTTTTTCAAATTAAAGAAACGAAACAAACGTTCCCACAAATGGCGCTTATTTGGTTCATAACGACATTGTAGCTCGAAAAATATTATGTAATGCTGTGATTCAAAATCGCCAATACTTCAAGGTTATGGTGCTGCCAGATTTACAAGTTAAAGATATGATGTTTTGCATCTGGAAATTCCAATCATAAGTTACTGTCGGGGACATCTTTTCTCAAACGGTGGAAATTATCCGTACTCTTTATAAAAAAACTCTGAACAATATTTTTCTATTCTAGCATCATTTATTTCATGTGCATGGATGTCAAACTTTGTTTTAATTTGAAATACTGCCGAAAGAATTCTTTTTAGCCTTTATAAATGAGCAAAGAATAAGTCAACAACGTCCCAAAAAGAGCAAGGATTGAATTTCGAGTGTAGGAAAAGGTACTGCACCCATTAAGCACGAAAGCAGTTTTATCCAGTATTTCTCTTTTACATTGCTGCTCCTCAGAAGGGAAAATTATGAGGAACCTATAGAATGAGCTTTTTTGTAGAAGGCACTCTTAAGTTTATTTTGCTCCACTGGCAGCCCTCCAGCTATCGAAAGAAGAGCGATTAAGGAAACAAAATTGGGCAGACTATAGAAGACAGCTTTCACTGCGTTTGTCTTTGAAAAACTGCCACCAACCATACCCATTCCCGCGAAAGAGCAGCATGTAAGTAAATGCGTTATAGTCACAAAAACAGATGGTTTTGAAAAAATATCTTGAAGGTTTTCGAAGATTTCGTCGATCTTGGCTTTTTGTCTGAGAATATCAAGTTGCTGTGAGGGTCCAAATTCCTCAGGCGAATAGTGAAAAACCTTTTGTGTGAGGCAGTTAAAATAAAAATAGAAGTGCAAACACAAGTAGCTGAGCAAAACAGTGACCAGAGAAGGAAATGTAGTATGAACAAGATTAGTCAAAAACTTTTTGATGCAGATTACACTTGCCTGCATTGTAAGACTTTTGAGTTCATAACTATATGCAAGAAACTGTTATTCATTTGTTATGTTACAAACCAGGACACTTATAATTGAATACATAAATGGTAAGCTCAAAATAATCATAACAATAATGTTAGTTCTTCTCTTATGAATATTAGGACTTAACATTTCGAGGCTTCTTAGGACATTCAGCAATTTCTTTTGTTCCCGTCGTAAGGAATGCCAAATTATTAAATTACAGAACAGTGAAAACATGAACACTGCATTGCTTTTTAATATATTAATTCCACTAGGTAAACTGATTATATACACATGACCAACACATCCAGAATTTGAAAAAGTAACACAAAATAAAAGACAAGCCATAGTTTTCGCAACAGAAGATTTTTACTGAATTTCGGGACATGCCTAATTAGAAGTAGAAATGAAGATAATAGGAGGTGTATTCGAATTTAATTTACGCGAATTCAGAATCGGAATTGAAAAACGAGACTGCGGTGGCACACACAATCTTGGTGGAGATTTATGAAAAGATGAAATTAGGAAAGAAGTTTCTGTTTTGTTCACGAGACTTTATTTTGGCATATTTACGTTTGTACTAACTTGTTAAGTAAGGAAAGTTTAGGCTTACCTTTTTTTCTGAGTTTTAATTAAGCTTGATAAATAAAATGTTTAAAAACTATGTGAAATGAGGTTTTTTTTCCTTTTGGTGTATTTTGCAAATCGAAAAAGCTGCGAAATTTTTAAAATTTTGATTTCTTTGAAAAATAGATGAAAAAAATTATTTGATTCTAAAGCTTTCTATAGTTCGATTCGTTATTAGATATCTGTTATCGAGGTCCAAATAATGTTTTACTTTTGCTTTGAAATCCACTCAGTCATAACTTGGAGTTAAAAGTGGTTTATTTCTTGGTACAGCAACCAATGGAATGTGTTCTCTCATATATTTGTACATATATGATGAATTTTCGTAAGATCTCTTTCACCATTTTTTAAATTTTTTCTCCATAAGAAAAAAAAATTCAACTTTCTTCAAACGTTTTAGGGATTGGGTTTTTGAAAACTTTGGATTTCTTAGATTGTTGAGAGCGTAATATTGCGAAACAGAAAGATCATTTTCACTCACTGCTCTTTAGATTTATCCAAAACTTTGTAATATTTCGCAGCAGCTCTGCAGAAATCACTTGCAAAGGTTTTTTTCAAGATTTAAATTGCAGTTCCGTTAAAAAGAATATTAAGAATTTCCTTTATGCAATTATGTATTTTTTTAAACCGCACTATGAGAAAATGCATAAAAAGCATTCTATGAGTGAAAAATGTTTTTTTTTATTAAGGTTTTGTGAAAAGCATTTCTTTTCTTGTGACAAAACAAACTGATAATTGGTACGCCGTAAGGAGTAACACTTATTTCACTCTTCCACTGTGATACTTGTAATGAATGTTTAGGATATTTAATGCATGTTTAAAGTTTTTGATTTTTTATTCACTGCTTGGAATATAAATAAAAAACAGGTCTAGTTTAGCTAGCTTAAAGTAAATCAGTTCGAATGTAATAAAAGTACTCTGCTTTCTGAATTGCTTTATACACTATACTGCTTTTTTTACATTCTCTGATGTACCTAACATACACAACCAGAGAGACAACAGTTAAAACTTTCTCTAAACTATCTTCAGTCAAAATGTAGCTGATTCGGTTTTTTCTGATTTAGTTTAATTGTTCAAAGTTATTAGGAAAAAAAAAAGCTTCGTGTTGTCATTAGCAATAACAATACAAAGCTTATGAAGTTGATTTTCAGGCATAGAAACGATTACCTTTTTTTTATCTCCCCGACGGATACTATTCAACAAAATTAAATATAATAATGAAATTTCGAGTGACAAAACCGAAAGGGTTCATTGATTTCTGAATGGAATGAAAACCAGACGCTATTGTCACTACCGTTTCCATAAAGTTTCCTCACATTCATTTTATTGTTCAAATATTTAGCAGCGTAAAATTCATTTTATATTGCTCTATTCATTTTATATTATTTTTATAAGTAATATTGCATTGAATAACTATTTTGAAAAGTATTTTCATGTTATACTGCTTATTGTAAAATTGAACAAACACTTTTTTTAAAAACTCAAACATGTTTTGCAAATACATGATAACCTGAGGCACGTTAGTTGGATAATAGGTTTTAATGAACAGTTTTGCTATCTTCTATAAGATCCTAATATGTTAGTGGCTATTATTTTTTTATCGGAATATATCATTCTGTTTAATAGGACATAAAAGAGACTCAATATATTTGATTTTTTTAAAAGTAAATTTTGTTTATTGATAACTTTGTGCATCAGAAAGTATCAAACGGAGGCTCACATAGAAGTAAGTGTGAAGCACACATCTCAAAAGACAGAAGGAAGACTCAACACAAACATCCATGCTTTCTCCGGGATTCGAACCCAGGCACCGCAGGCAGCTTCACTAACCACAATAATCAGACTGTTGGTTTGATCATAGTTTAATAAAAGTTATGCTGTAACTGTGAGAAATAACAATTAAGTAATAGTTTAGTTTATAACGGCATATATTTTTCGTTGAATTTCAAAAATATTCATATCTACTAAGAATAGCATCAAATATTTATAAGATCGCGTGTAAATGCAATATTACTCAAAGTAAAACATGCAGGATGAGAATAAAATTTTAAAACGTTACTACCATAAACAGTAACGAACAAAATTCTGGTTTAGTTCACACCTTTATAGAGACGGAGAAAAATATAAAAAATACACCAAATTGCGTCGTTTGGAAATTTATTTAATACGACGATAGTGTTTAGCCAATTCGCGACAAATAAAAGAATAAACTTAAAATGGGATCTATACATATAGAATGATAATCATCAAAAAGTCTTAAACTGAGAAGAACTTTAAAAATTTTCAATAAAGTTAAAAATTATTTAAATTGAATGATTTATCTTAAGGATAAACTAAAAAGGAAATTAAAACATTAATATTAATTGAAGTAAAAAAAAAACCAAGCGGAAAGAGAGAGAGAGAGAAATTGGGTTAGATTTATAATCAAACTATCATCGCACTATCACGAAGGCATTAACTGAAGACGAAATTACATTACAATATTAATTAGAATAAAAACTATCCAAAACAAATAAATTCAAACCAAAATTTATCTTAATATTACTGAAAAAAGTAAAATAGTTAAATTTTTCCCGAACTACTTCTTAAGTGCAGAAACAAAATTATAAACACAAATTGTGTTGCCACAGAACTAAGTTTCAGATGTCGAAAAATTAATTAAAAGAAGATTTATGCGAAAAAAACAATTTTAAATCTATTTAAAAAAACATAAACGATAAATAATTAAAATGATAAAGGAAATATATAAAGTTTAAAAAAAACACGTAAAGAATTTGTCCTATTTAGAAAAAGACATGTTGACGTCATATCACCAAAGTTACCAAGAATCCCTTCAAAATTATATTTAAAAAAATCTAAGGCGATTTCGAAAATTTTTTTACCAGGTGCAAACATCATGACTCATAGTGTCAGGCATTTTTTTCCCGCTTCTGATTTTTCTGTTTCGTGTTCCATCACAAACACATGCACACAAATTGTTTCTTTTATTAATGTAATTTGTAACAATTTCTCTTACCAGAAATCAAATTTACTCTACATTCTACGCATGAAAAAAAATTATTCTTATCAGAAAATGTACAAAAATTTTAAGCAAACTATATTGTTAGAGAGCTTTTATATATAAAATCGTCTGCGTTTCAAAAATCTAATGATATCGCTTTTATATCCACAAAATATCGCCTTTGGATAAAATAATTCAACCGTATAATTTTTTCAGCTTTAGAAGTAGGTATCTGGCAAACATTTTATTCCATTTCTTTCTGTGTGTGTATTTGGATTAGTTCAACTGTAAACTTAGATTAGAAGATCAAAGTTATTTAAGTGTTTCATTGTTTAAACACTTTTGATTATATCACAAGAATTATTGTAAAGCCGAAACGAAAGGTAATTATCCAATATTTATTGCTTCTTTCTTTGTTATAAGAACCACTGAGAGATTTTTATGTAAAGTATTTTTTCTCATGAATTTTTAATTCGTATTTTCAGAGCAATTAAGTTAAAATAATTTGATTAAATGTTTAGTAGTTTGTATTATATTTATTCATTTTAGGATATAGAAAAAAAAACATAATTACTTTGGCATTACTTTAAAACTTTATAATATAAAGCACTGTTCGGAGTTTCTTTATGATTGCTCTTTTTTACCAAATGGAATGAAATTATGAAAAAATTAGTAAAGCCTCTCAAATAACGCTTTTGTACTAAAACTACGGAGGACTCAATTTATGCCTCATTAAATTTTTTTGCTCAAACATTCGTATTATTTGAGTTGATCATTTAGTAATAAATTTTTTTTTGTTTTCAAAAATTTTTGCTTAAAATTTCATGTTTTTTTTTTTGTAATTAGATAGTTGTGCTGTGGCTGTTTTATTTATAAAAAAAATTTAAATTTTATTTTTCTCAAATGTTTCAACTATAAACCTAAATTGCAAATTTTTATTTCCAGTTACAATGTCTTTCTTTTTTAATAACTAATAGCCTCAAATAAGAACTTAAACTTAACTTTTCTTAAAATTTTATAAATATATGTACATATATATGTATATATTGTAATAGACAATTAGTTGAATATACACATTAAAAACCTTAAAAAACAGTAATATTACACAATATTTCATTGAAGTTCAACGTGGATCTTAATATATTGGAAATATTTCTGTGTCTATATTCCAGAGTTTCCCAAAATAATTACTTAAATTTTTTTTTTGCAATTATAATTGTTGCGGTTCGTATTGCTTTCTTAAGAAAAAGAATAAAAAATAAATCATTTTTAATATTAAAGAAAAAAACTAATTATATACGCATTAGAATAAAAAGTTTATGTAGAAGTAAAATAAAAATTCTTCTTTTTTGTATTTTAGAAATATATATATAACAGGATAGTAATTACATTCTTCAAGAAAATTTCGTTGCGACATTAAAAGCGAATCTTTTATACTTAAACTCCTTTTTTACGATGAAGTGATAGAATAACATTATGTTTGGGGGAGGGGGATTGATTCATATTACGTGTTTATATATATATATATATGTAATGACTTCCGCTAACTCTCTTTAACTGTACCCCGTTAAATCATTTCCTAGTTCTTTCGCATCTTAATCTAATTGCTCGCGCGCCTAATCTTAATCGTAATCTAATTGCTCGCACGCATAATCTTAATCTAATTGCTCGCGCGCGTCGTACAACCTTCACCGCCAGTTTAAGAACTCGGAGCACACGGTTACGCTGCTCTTTTTCGCTTCTTGCCTCTTGTCATCATGTAGTCTGCTGCAGCTAGTGTTTGTGTGTGTCTAGTTGTGATTACGTAAGTAGTATATATTGTTGGTATCTGGACTAAACACTATCGAAAATTTTTTTGTTGGTAGCTGGATTAAAAAATTAATTGATTTCAAACTAACTTTAAAAATGTTTTCAAATGCCTTCAATAGACTGTGTTTTGCTTAAAGAATAATTTCTTTAAAAATAAACGATTAAAAATCACATTTTACTTTTAAAAACAGAATTTGTTGAATTCGAATTAATTTTAAGTTATGTCAGAATTTTGTTTCAAAATATTGTAATATATGGTATTACAAGCTTTTGATTTCTTCAATACGCGGTGCTTTGCTTAAAGAATAATTCCTTTAAAAATAAATTATTAAAAATCATATTTTATTTTTAAAAAAAAAGAACTTGTATTCGCGAAATTAACTTTAAGTTATGTCAGAAATTTGTTTAAAGAAATTTTTAATATAATTACTAATATAATAGTATTACAAGCTTTTCGTATTTGCATGATATAGTTTGTAAAAAAAGAAAATGTTATTCCCTCAATATTAGTGTTGTTTGTGCAAAATCAGAGTGAGAGACCCGAGACAAATAACACAGACACGCATATAGTAAACTATTTTTATTTCATTAACTAACTTATTACAATAAATATTGTATTACATATAATAAACAAAAGAAGATACAAGCACTATGAAATTACATTTACATTTCAATAGAAACATTTCCGTAGGCTAAACATTCAAATCGGTTAACCAAATACATTTTATCGTAGAAACTACTTAAGCTTATTTTGTTTTGTTTTATTGTTGATATGATGTGATTTTTTGAAATTATGCTTAATTGCTTACTTTTTATCAAGTGATCGTTTTTTAATACATTTAAATACATATCATGGTGTAAAATATTTTGAACAACAGTTTTCTTAGTTCCTTTTGCAGTTTTCTTATTTTCTTTTCCAAATATATAAGAATACATCTTTGGTCGTAGGGCACAAAATTCCGATATAGGAATACCTTTGGTTTCATCCTTTAGATACCCCAATAAGGATTGATATTTTTTCGAATAATACCGATGAGATGCATTATAATTGGAAAAGTCTACTAGATTTTCGAATTTATTAGCCAAATCATCGTAAACATCTTCAGTCCATATTTCTAAACTTAATGAATCAGTATCTGTGTACAATAAGTTTACATTTTCTTGGTAAACAGGTTTCAAAATATCATAATATAATGTAAACATATATAGCTTACTTAACTCTAGCACTGAAAACCTACATATATAGGTTGATTTAAATAAAGGTTGGATTTTAAAAGCTTAAATAAGGCACAATGCTCATTTATAATTGAAAACTTTCTAAGTTGCAATCTGCTAATATTTTTTACATTGTTTTTCATTTAATGCTACTTTTATTATTACCATGTTTTCTGATGTTCATGCAAGTGCGTCCGAAAAATGCGTTGTTCATTGGCTTAAAAAAATCCTTATCGAAATTATTTGTCGCATTCTTTATTTTATCGTTATTAAACATTGCATAGGATTTTAACCAGTTAGACTGTTTAAATCTAATTATTTTATGAGTTTCTTTAATTTTTAACCCATGTTTAATATAAAATTGTAAGTTTAAATAATGAACTACACAGTTTTTTTTCTCATTGAATGTATTTAAAAGTTTCTTATTTTTTTCTTTAATTTTTATATTAAGTTTTTCACAAATTTTCTTTTGATAAGGGGAAAGCATATCATACATAATTGATTCATGTTGAGGAGCCATGGGAAAGCTATTATGTTTTGAATGAAGCTCGGGTGGATAAAAAAGATCTACTTCTAATATATAACCAACATTTGAATCGGAGCTTACTGACATTAAATCGAATTTATCGATTTCTTTTTGATTCAAAAATCGAAATTCTGACTCAGGTAAGTTGTAAAATGCCATAGCAGTCCCGTACAAATTATTTACATCTAATGATATTATGAATTTAGATGGTGACATTTCATCAAAATTATCTAGATATTTATTGTTTGCCTTCGAATAACGCTTTGACACTAGACACATTCCTCCACGAATTCCTGATTCTAACATTAAGTACATATTTATGTCAGTTAGTAATTCTAAAGTAACATTCGTTGTCTTAATTCCAGCACTCCATGTTAAACTAGGAGTTGTATAGAAATGAACAGGATCTAACTCAAAATAATTCATACTTAATGTCCGAGAATTTTCAAAAACTTCCGCAAGTAAAACAACATCTGTATCCAAATATAATTTTAAATAATCTTTAAAACTTTGACATTGAAATTTAGAAAATATAAATTTTGCAAATTGATATTCCTCCTCTGATATATTTTCATTTGTTATATTATTGAAAAAAGCATTTTTAGAAAGAAATTATTTTCTCTTAATGTATTAAAAGAATCAAAATAACTGTATGGAAATACACCTTTACGTAATAAATATTTCCTGTGTGTATATGAAGAAAAAAAGGAATCAAATATAGGAAAGTTATAGTTACTTTGCTTTAGGTTTTCTATTAGTGTACTTAGTTTAGATGGAAGGAATAAAAAGCTATCAAGAAATACTAAATTATCAATACTAAACGTCATAAACTTTTGAGAGTTTACAGGAATAATTTTCAATTTCTTTGCTAAGTTACTAGAAATTTCTTTCAGAATCAAATGGGAATCATATCCTGATAAATTCTGCATTACTACTGGTAGGAACTGAGTTACTTTATAATTTAAGTTACATCCTTGACAAGCGTTTCCTAATAGTTTTCCAGTAAAATGATCGTGATTTCTTACCTTAATACATCCTATTCAAAAAAAATTTCCACATAGATGACATTTATTCTGAGATATTATCTCGTTTTTTTTTCATGGGAATATTTATCTCCATATATTTTAAAACTGCTTCGGAAATAGTTTGTAAACTTAATACTAAATTTGAAATGACATCTATACCGGCGTAAAATTTGTGGTAAACTATGTTTTTTCTGTTATCAATAAGTAAGACAGAGTATGCCGCAGGACGATGTATTTCAGTTTGCATGGAAAAGGACTCATCATTATAGGGCTCAGCAGAAAAAACTTTTTCAGTAAAACTTTCAATGTCGGCATACACACAAAATTTGTGAAAAAACATTTTCTGGAAAGAATTGAATTTCAAATATTTTTGGTAATTACTAGGTAATGTAATTTTTTGAGGTTCATTATGTAAACATCTTTTCATATGAGCATCCAATGAACTTTGACGGGCAAATCCTGTTAAACAATTCTTACAAAATTTATGCATACCACGTTGAGTGTGTAGCAGTTTATTAAAATTTTTTATTGGAGATAATAATGATTTTTATAAAGTAAGAGATTTATTTCTTTATAAATATTCAGTTTACTATATATAGGAAAAACTTCCTTTTCATAACCAAAAACATTTATTGTAATTTGATTTCTTTTTTCAAATTTTGCTATATCACTCACTTTAACAGGAAACGTTAAAAAATTAAATGTTAGATATTTTAAATATTTTTTGTATGTTGATTCTCTAATGATTTATTGTATTTTTGAGGGAAAAACCCTGCCAAAACTGAATATAGAAAGCACATATTATTTTCACACCGGACATTGAGCAAAGATTTTTTATTTTTTAAAATTTGCGGTAAATTAATCTGCTTATATCCGCCTCTTACTTCATTATAATATCCTACATGTAATTCAATGAAATCGATGCTTTTTACTGACCACCCAGACCCAAAATTTAAAAAATCCTCAATTTTTTTCAAAATTTTTGTAATTGAAGAATTGATTTTCTCATCGAGTTCATGTATTGATAACAATCTTTCTGTATTTGAGTTAAAATAAAAACTATGATTAATTAACTCATCATCTTTTCTTTTCTCAAAAGTAATATGAAGAGAAATAAAAAATCTTAATCTAACATTCCTTTCTTTTAATACATTACAAATTTCATTTTTTGAATCATTTAATGCGATTATAGGATCAACAGTTTCAGATAGGTTTTTCCGATATGAATTAACGAAATTTCTAAATGCTTAAGACTTTAAGTAAAACATTTTTATTACATAAATTTTAATTAAAATGAAACTGAATAAAACTAGAACAAAGTAAGTCTGAATAAATTCTTCTAGCTATCTATATCTCTCTATATAATTCATTTTATGCAATAACATATTTATAGATCAGCAACACATACACACAGATATATATATATATATAAACAATATAAAAACTTCTTCACTTTGAATATTTTTTTACATGTCTTTCTAACAAATTTATTCCTTCTACTACGTTTTTTAGTTCTGAGAGTGGAATGTTTATAAATTTTTTCCGAGAAGAATCAATTTCTTTTTTTGAAAAGCTTAGATAGAAGGACTTACGAAAGGATTTTATTTCTGCAGCGAACCCACTGCCTATGTATACGGAGAGCGGGGGTATCTCTTCTGCAAGTCTCAAGTCCTTGCTTATGACATAGTCATATTTTTCTTGTTCTTTTGATACTCCAAAGCTTTCTATTGCTCTGGGAGTTTGCTTCAAGGCTCCGAGGTCTTCTATTTTTTATGCTGCCGAAGAGGCTATTTCTATCATCTTCATCATTTATTGATTCTGAAAATAAAAATAATTCAAAATATAAAATTTCATATGAAAGATTTAACTATTTATGCATGCATTTTTTAAAACGTTCCAAAAATACTTCATGCATTAAAAAGGAAAAAAAATAGGAAAATTAAAAAATGTTACTTAGATTCAAAATATAATATTAAAATACACTTTGTAAGAATATTAAATAAGCAAAATAATTCAATATAAGGTTTACTTACCAACATCGGATTCACTTTCAGATCTTACCAATCTTTTTTTCGCCGGTTTATGTTTTATGGAATCTGGAAGGCAAGTTAAAATAAATAAAGTGGATATCAAAAAATAAAATACAATTTTTTTAACTATAAATGCATTTTTTTTAGTTTCCTCTTAATCAGCGTTTTTATTAGTTATTTTATTTTATGAGTTATAATTTGTTAAACTAAAATAGACAAATGTACTTAGTTCTTAAGTATTTGTCTTGAAAATATAGTTAAGAAGTAACAATTTGCTTAATTATTCTTTAGCAATTCTATAGCTTAGAAAATCCTACCAAAATTAAAAACATAAAATATATTAAATTTAGTTAATGCATGAATTTATTTTAAAATGTATCTAATTATTATAAATATTTATTTAATAGCTGGACTTACTCTTTTCATTTTCAGAAATATATCAAGCTTCCTTTTTTTAGAAGCACCTTCAAGAACTATAAATGATGAGAAAAAAAAATATTTTACCTATACTTTAATTAGTAATTATTTTCTTTAACGTAAATTTATGAATATAGAATGTAGTTAGTTAAATATCTTACTTGATAAAGACATTGGTGAAAAGGAGTATCAAATAAACTTTGTAAGTCAGAGTTCTCTGTCGACTAATTCCTAAAGAAAATTTTTAACAGTGTATAAATATCTTTTTACACTTCATCTAACTTAAAACAATGTATGAGATAAAATTTGCTCAGATTATTTCTTACCTCTAACTTTAGGCTTCCTTCGTGCAGGCAAACAGTTTTTCTCGATATGTGAGTGTGAATGTATCCTGAGTATTTAAACCCAACATGATGAAGGCCATTTGTTAAAAGTAGTTTCTATAAATGGTTTTTGAACTCGATAAGACGTAAATTATTTAAATTATTACGTAGGAGTTGTCATTAAGTAGGAGTTGTCGTAGGAAGAAGTCTTTAACTTTCAAAGGTTAAATTCTAATAATCAGTCCATTTACGGAGATATAGTCAAGAGGGTTAAGTGGGAGATAAGAAGTTATTACCTCTTTGAAGGATCCTTGGTTAAGAGGCTGTTTTTGAAGAGATGCAGTGCAACAATTAAAATAGCGAAGAAACAATCCAATTATGAATATTATAAAGGGAGTAAAGAGCTAAGAGTTTAAGTGTGGTAGAAAAATCATAACACCCTCTCGAGGATACACTTCAAGGATCTTTTTGAAAGATACAAAGTATAAAAATTAAAGTAACAAAAAAACAATCCGATTAGGGATATGAAAAAATTAATTTCTCTACTCACTTAAACTTCTTTTAAACGTGTTGAGAATGATTAAAAATTTTTTTGAGAAGTATTGCTAGCATCACTATATGTATAAATAAATTGTAATAAGAGAAAATATGTTTAATTTATGAGTCTAATATTGAAAAAATGGATTTTAGAGCACAGTTCTTATACATGTAAAATAAGAAACAAAAATAAGACAAACATTTTGTAACATTTCTAATATTTTTTATTGTTTTCTTTTTCAATTACAATTCACTTTTTTGTTACATTTAATCAGATGTTTTGCACAGCATACATTACATAAGACTCATTATAAAAAAGCATACATTAAATACAGTGTAAATGAAATATTATTTCGTCGTCACTTAACACATGAAAATAAGCAAACTTTGCTTCAAAATTAGGAGAATCAGGAACATCGCTCCAGGATATTTGCTTCGATGCTAGCACTGGCTCTAGAATATTTTCAAATAAAACCTTGAGTTATGAATACACTCTGAATTTCTCGGTAGGATTGCATCTTGTTAATTGACAAAAACCAAATCGCTTCTTTTCTGTTTGTTCTTCATGAAGAAATCGTACTATTTCAGAGTTAGTCAAAATTTTGAAATAGACTATTTTTAAGGGCTCATCAGTATTTCGATGAATGTGAACACTTTCTATGCAACTCACAATATCCACATAAAGCACGTTGTGAACATAAAAGTATTCACGATCACAAAATGGATCTGTGATTATATATCCAAACTTCTCCATGGCTAGCGTTGATCTGAATCTGTAAATACTGTTTTGATTCTGATATTTTGTTCATACTACGACTGCTGGCAGCGAATCTTTCTTCTTGAAATATTTTAAACTTTCAGTAATTTTATCGATGTTTCCAGAAATCATTGCAGAATGTATTTCTGGGTGTCTAAAGAATTCATCTTTATTTTTTTCCTATTTCTTATTTCTTTTATTTTCTTATTTCTTATTATTTTTATTTTTTATTGTCGCACTTTGAAACGATTGACAATACTGATTGGAAGATTAATAGTTGAATTATTTGCTAATTTAAATTGTGTATGCAGGAAACGTGTCACGATTCGTTCATTTTCACAAACATTTGTTTCTGTTAATTTAAAAATAGGTAATCCCACGATGTGTATGTCAGAGAAAATACAAACAAAAAAGTCCACATGACGTAGTTCTGGATGTTGTAAAACTTTGGAATTCCATTCAAGTCGGGCAGAATTTGATCTATGAATTTTTAATCTTCCCTATTGGATAGGTTCCGTAAGAACAAAAGAAGATACAAGTTTGATTGTTATCAAAATACATAGCTGCCAATGTTGACCTGTATTCATAGATGAATCTGTATTCACGATAAATGACTGGTAATGACCTCGCCTTTCAGGAAGGATATCACTTGCAAACACTCCACCAAAGGTTCTCTTAATTTTATAATCACTATGTGCTAATCTTAACAATGTTTGAGTGTCCATAATGCTTAATATTAATAGTCAGTGAATACGTTTCTGCTTTTATCGATTTCAATAAGTGATTGCATTTCCATATAAACTAATAATGTGTGTTTCCAGAAGGTATTCATCAAATTTTAAATGAACTGATATGTCCCCGCTTCGAGCTACATTCATAAAATGGATCACTTGCAGAAAAATCTTGTGTAAGATCAAAAACATACAAACATGTGCTGTTTTTGTATTCCTCACGTGTTACATTCGTGTGAATTTTGAGCAAGATCCGTGAACAGACTTTAAATAATTCCGTACAAACAAATTATTTTTATAAGAAGGTGTGTAACTGACATTGGGATCTGAACTCCATTCTCTGATATAACTCAGATTATAATTCTTGAAATTGAAAGGATTTTTTGGAAGTCTCCGTTAAATGCAGAGTTAGACACTA
>BMAO01031571.1:0-16169 GCA_019973975.1 Trichonephila clavata
TTCCAAACAAAAACTTGACTTTAAAACCTTGATAACGATTTTAATAAATTTAAAAGATTTCTTTCATTAGTAGTTTACATAAGAGCGATACATTATCTGAAATTATTATTATTTTTATTACTTTCCATTCTTTTTTTACAGGAGAATCAATATAGCACAACTACAATGCATTACTTACAAAGAATACCTACCAGCACTTTTAGGCTCTAACCTTATGCAAGAGTTCGATCTATCAGTCCTTGATGGACCTGCTGGCTCAACATATGACCCTACTATTCGACTGAGCACTTGGAACGAATTTACAGCGTCAATTTTTCGGATTCATAGCATGGTGGCCTCAAATGTTGGAAATCCCCACCTGAGATTCAGAGATCTCTACTCAAATCCTGATCTCATATGGGATGGAAAAATGAAAAGTATATTGAAAGGAGTATGCAAAGTACCATCTGCAATGTATGATAATCGATATACTGTGGATACCCTTGATTACCTGTATAAGTAAGTATTCAATTTCTTTATGAATTTTCGAACATCGTTACGATTTTAGAAGAAAAAGAATCTGTTTTTCAATATGATTAGATTTGCTACCATTTAAATTTTTTACGGCTGAATTAAAATTGACATATTTAGCCAGAAACTGATCACTTTTTATGATACATTCTTGTGATCCATGTGTTTGGCTTCCTACCAATTTATTTATTTACAGATTGGTATCCTCAAAAGATAATATTTTGTGTATTTTTCAGAATGAGATAAATTCAAGACTATCACATGATAAATGCAATCACGTGATTTTCATTGAAATCGAAACTAAAATTAGACTTTTCCTCTATGTTTAAAATTTAGTTATACGAGGGTTAGAACTGTAATATTGGCAATAATTTATTTACATGAAACACAAAAATGATTCATGTCACCATGTTTTACAGAGCTTTAATATAGTCGCAGGCATTGTTTATAACGTTTCCAACACGAGGAAGCCGCAGGAGAGCTGTAGCAGTGCCTGTTCTGTTGATAGTTAGAATGGACCAGTCTACTGCCGCAAGAATCTCTGGAACAGTTTTGAAGCGAATGACACGAAGTTGCTGCTTCATCTTAGGAATTAAGTCACAAGGACTTATATCTGGGGGTCGATCACTGTCCATTAGTGTGGCAACAGCATGCAGTTCTACTTTGTTGACACTAGGACGACCTGGTCGATGTTTGACTGCCACATTTTGGTGTCCTTCATTGAAATCTTTCACCCATCTTGTACAGTTCTGTAAGGCAATGAAGATTCCTCGAAAGCCTCTTGAAGCCTTAGAAGACATTGTCGGGCAGTACGACCTCTGGTACATTCGATTTTTATCCAACTTCTTTGTTCTTGTTTTTAAAACATCCTGACAACATTTACTTTAGACCTCAAGCTAATACTAGGATCAGTTCTTCGAGTCACTCCGAATGCGTGTTACGTAAGAAGGACGAGTCTTTTTGCTGAGAGGTAAGGTAGGTATGTAGATCACATGTGGTATACACGACATTCTTTGGTTTTGTTGGGTAATGTTTTTACAGCAGTGTTGCCACTATTACAGTTCGAACCCTCGTAAATTCAATTTTGATAGTTTGGTAAAAATGTTCAAATATTAAAAAATTCAAAATTGAAAAAAAAAAATCTTTTTTCATACGGAAAAATTAAAATATAATGCATTTTGCTTACCTACGTTGGCAACAGTGAACCGCATGTACTGATTGGTTGGAAACACGTGATTGAAGTTATCATGTGTCTATGATGTCATATGAAACTAGGCCATTTGCGATTTCCTGTTAGATTAATATTAGATTATATCATATTTGGCATTAAATAAATTGCTTGAAAAAGTATATTTTCTAGATAATTTTTCAAATCAATTAATATTTATTATATAACAACATGATTCACGGTATGCATAGAAACCATCTTTTCCCTACATTCAGAGAACCCTAAGAATGTGTACATACTTCCTGTATTCTAAAGCAAGGAAAATTATGCCATTGAGGTGCAGATAACATTTCAATATCAAATTATCAATACTAGCATTATCATTAACATTATAATGAAACTTTTAAAACAAAGTCAAAGAAAAGGGCATGTTGCTTTTGACTTACGAGCAACGCTGAACCATTTTGAAGCGTTAACTGGACATGTGAAAGCCTAAAAGTATAGAAACACAGAAATAGTTAGTGCTTCTTCCCTAATTGTAAAAATATCGTATTACAGGAACCGAGCAACACTGTTAACTAACAGGAAAGAACTGAAGTGTCCTCAATAATCATTCAGATCCTTACTGTTCATGCAGTAGTTTGCAAAAGTAAAAAAAAAAAAAAAAAAAAAATTCTGGATGCCATAATTGTATATAAAATAATTTAATTTCTTTATAAAAACATTCGAAATAAAAATTACACACATAGTTGTGACATAATGCTCGCATAAATCTCAGGACAAAAAACTCAAATACATACACATACTGGATGTTTTACAAAAGATGGGTAGAATTTTAAGAGACCCCCACCCCAGACATCCAATGTGTAATATGGTTCCAATAAGATGGAGCACCAACCCATTACGTTCGAAATTAACTAAGATTTCCGAACCAACACATTGAATAAGGTGGTCCTGTTACTTGGGAACTGCGCTCGCCAGATTTTCCATGCCTCGATTTCTTTTTGTGGGAACAACTGAAGGCGTATAAGATCCCCATTAAATCTGCTGAAAAACTCGTTGGTAGACTTTTAACCACTGCATGAAAGTGCGCTGTTGCCAATGTCGGTAACTGTTTCGAACATTTATTATAATAACACTTATTATAACACTCCTCTTTCTCAATTGTCCTTTGCGTTTTTTCGTCGTATAACACCATCTTAATCATCATCTGACCTCTTTGTCTTCAAACATCAACCATGTATTTTTCAAAGAAAGTTATTTGTTTGGCAGTGTACTATTACTTCTTAAAGTTTTGTGTCCATCTTTTCTGAAACACCCTATATTCAGGGTGCTTCCAAATTCGACAGACAAATTCAGAGAGGGTATAGTAGGCAGCAAAAAGTTGAAAAACTACCATAGAACATGGGGTCGAAAGCCACGTTTAGTAGACCAAAATCTCGATTTGTAGCCGATGGGAGGGCGATAAGGTAGACGAGGGGAGTGACCTAGCGAATGCAGGGATTTGGAGAGCCGTGGTAAGGTAGAAGAAACCTGCACGCAAGCAAATTTCTCACGTCTCCCGTTGCTGCAGGCAGTTCCTGCCATTACGCACCAGAACGTGTGGTTCTAGCATGATGCATCATCCACACACATGAATCGAAGAATGTGTGCACAAACTCATTCTTCGATTGCGGTGCGCAACCACCTCTATGTTACCTACCCCGGAAGGTATTTGAACCTGGTGGATCTGTTGTTGAACCTCCGCGCTCTCCGGACCCACTACCTTGGATGTCTTCATCCGGAGCCACCTGAAATTGCTTGTGTATGAGATATCGGTGGAGAAGATCTCCCCACACGAATAGTCGTCGCTTCAGCTGACGTCTCCAGCGCACTGGATTTGTTTGAACGCGTCAAACAACCCTTCATCCATCGGTGCCGGCAATTCCTGTGACAATCAGTTGTTGAATTTCTCACGTCGAACTGTGATGCATTGTTCATATTTTAAACTTATTTAGGTCTAATCAATGTATTTCTTACCTCTTATTAATCTTTTCAGACATTGCACCATTCACAACTTTCTTTCGGGGTTACTCCGACTAAACGTGTTTTGGACATCTTGTTCCTTGGTGACTTATCTTCCCCCTGCTGCCTACTATTCCCCTCTGACTTTGTCTGTCGAATTCGACAACTCCTCTTATATGTACATATATATTCCGCAGCTATATTACAGTAGAACGTTTATTATCTGGAGCGTCAAATATATGAACGAAAGTCCGGATACGTTTTCGAACAGTGCAATGCTCAACAGTGTTTTCGTGTGAGGCCAAAAGTGACGGGGAAACCCCAAGGTCAGGGATATTAGGGGAATTTCAGTTGTGTGATTGGTAAATATCTGCTTGGAATATTAGGTCCGTTTGTTTCCCAGGGAGGGGTGTATACGTGCTCTTTAGTTGAGTTTTGTTGATGTAGAAACCTGGTTGGCTCGCGATGCAGAAGACTGTGGATTTCAAATGCTAAATGATGACGAGATTGCGATTTCCATGCAAGAATAATCCGACCCTGTCGACGTTGAAACGGATGAAGACGAGGACAACAACAACGAAAGTAGCAAGGGTCCATCAAATACTGACGCGCTTTCTGCGTTAGAGACAGCTATGAAGTGGTACGAACAACAATCAGAGTGCTGTCCTACTCAACTACTGCTGTTCAAGAGAATCAGAGACCTTACAGTGAAAAAACGAAGAAGTACAATGGTATAGCGAAAAATAAGTGATAATTTTCCACAATCAAGGTAAAATTGTGACATTTTGCGCCTATTCAGCTTTTCCTTCAAGCCCGTTTCCCGCATGGGATGATTTTCAATATTTGTGTAGTGTACAGTTTCACATATTGCATGGATCGCATTCGGTTTTCGGTTATCCGAACAATCGCGTATTCGAATGGTGTCCGGTCCCAATTGATTCGGATAAACGACGTTCCACTGTATTTGGAATACGGAAGTACCTTTATAAGAGGTTGTTTTTTAAGTAAAAAAAAGTCCGGTTGTTTTTAAAAAAATAATGACAATATTTGTTTTAAAAAACTTTTATTTTAGGAATGTACATACTTTTGCCTATTTTTCTACATAGTTACAATATTATTAATACACTTGTCATACCTTAAAACTACGTTTTGAAAACCCTCTTCAAAGAAGTCTGCCGCCTGGCACTTACTGCGCAACTCTACGGAAGTTCCGAGTGAGTGAATATTAATGTCGCACTGTTCAGCTACACGAGGGCCAAGTAATTTTGACACGGACGACACACGAGCTGGCACACCGTCTCCTAACTACCACACCACACCAACGGGAGGACGTTTGAGCTCTCGACAGATTTAACGTGCATCGCTCCCTTCACGGCGGGTCTTCAGTGGTACCGGGCTCGAACTCATGACACGCGAGTCCTGATCCTATGCCTTGACCTCTTGGCTACCACGGCCACACGGAAGCTCCGAAGAGCATTGCAAAACAAACGGCACAACATGCTGTCAAATGGTGTTTTGCTCCTCCACGACAACGCAATGTCTCCCTCTTCTCGAACACAACTCGGCTGGGAGGCTTTCTGAGCATGCACCATTCATCCCCAACCTTGGTCCCTGCGATTTTCACCTTTTTCACAAAACACAGTCTTGGCGGGAAGCGCTTCAGTGACAACGAAGTGAAAGCGGCCGTGAGCTTTTGACTGGCAGACTTCTTTGAAGAGGGTTTTCAAAACGTAGTTTTAAGGTATGACAAGTGTATTAATAAAATCAGAAACTTTGTGGAAAAATAGGCAAAAGTATGTACAATTCTAAAATGAAGATTTTTGAAATCAAATATTATCTTTTGTAAAAAAAAAAAAAAACGGACCTTACTTAAAAAAAAACAGCCCTCGTACATCCTTGGTCTGCCTCACTACTTTGATTAAGGTATCCGACTACCTTAAAACTGTGAATTTTGCCAAAAACTGACAAAGTTTCTTATTATCTTTATAAGAATACCAAATTTATTACTTTCGGCTCACTAGAACAGAAATTACAATTGCTTTAATAAAAGCAGATGCCATTATTTTAAGTAAGATGTCATACTTTAAAACGGGTTTTACTCGAAATGTTTTTTTTAAATGCTAAAACGGGAACAATGATTGCTAAAAAAGTTTTGAAAAACATTAATTGAAATTTTTTTTGTATGTTCTGTATATAGTAGAAGTGTTTTAACCTTAACAGACTTATCAATCACTGTTTTATTACACAGTTTACAGTCCCTTATGTCAGTATAATCACTGTTTTTTTAAGCAATTTCATATAATAACCAAGTTAAAGTGCTTTAGTTTTTGTAAAAATTAAAATATCTTTCATCCTGAAGGTCATTTCAAAAACGAATAACATAACAACATTTCTGAATTGAAAATTTTTCATAAACTTTTGATGTAGAATAGGCCTTGTTTATGTTATTTTTTGTACATTTTTACCCATTTTTTCCCGTCTTAGTAATAATAATTCCTTTTCTCTTTTTATTTTAGCATATTTTTCTTAAAATATACTAAACAAATCTAAAAAGCACAAAAAAAATCCCCATATCTCCATTTTTTAAAAAAAAAAGTTGTCGCAATTAGAGTCGGATACCTTAAACGAAAGAATAAAAATGTTCTTTGATTGAAAATGTATTTTGCCATTCTTATGTTGATGAGGCTCTGCGCAAGCAAGTCGCTCCCCGTACCTCCCGATATATATATATTGATATTCATTTATGTTTTTAAATACTCTGTATACTAACCACAAAACCAAGTCCATTTACTGGATTCCTTATGTTTTAAATACAATTTTGCTTACTCCAGTCATCGTACAAGCACTTATGTTTGATCATTTAATAAATATAGAGCCTGAAATGAATACACATAAGACTGCACCAGACCTTATCAAATATCGAAAACTGTTTTGGTATTGGATAGATTACAACAAAAATTATAAGAAATTTTCAAGATAACGATTAAGTGCTAATTGCAATTTTAATATCAAATTACAGACCACCAAAAGCGGATTTCGGAACTGATTTGAGCTCGGTTGATATGCAAAGAGGAAGAGACCACGGCCTACCTCCATACGTACATTTGGTGAACTATTGTTCTAATGGAAATATAAAGATTAATTCATTCAGTGAACTCTCCCCCAGACTGATGTCAAAGAGGAAAGCACAACTTTTGGAAAGGAATTACGCGTAAGTGTTTTTTAAAATTTTTATGAGAAGTTGTCGTGGCCTAAAAGGTCGCAGGCGAGAGAGGGTGCGAGGAAGAAGCAGATATGATCTTAACAATTACTATAAAAAAAATTAAGTTAATTCCTAATTTGAATGGATTAATAGAAAGTATTTGATTAACAATTGAAAATTTGAACAAGGTATATATACATATATATATATATAGAGAGAGAGGGAGTGAATTAACTAATATTAGGAATTGAAAAAAGAGCATGATTTGCCTGCCTTGTAACAACACACACCCAGTTTCACTAGATTGGCTGAAATCCCCGTTATCGACTCCAATTTTTGTCATTGTTTTAACAGTTACATTGTTACAACAATGGAGACGAATTTAAGTCGGCGTCGAAAACCGGTAACTAATTTAATTTAATTAATTAACCGGTAATTAATTAATTGATATTTGAAAAAATTGTATTAACATCACGTGTCATCTACTACAAGTTTGAAAAAAATACTTGAACTTGATTAGATGAATAGAAAGTATTTTATTAACGATTGAAAATTTGAATAAGATATATATATATATATATATATTATTCTAGAGAGAGAGAGAGAGAGAGTGAGCTAGTAGTAGGAATTGAAAAATAGCAACTTTTATTCTATCTGTAGCACTTTATGATATATATATGTGGGGTTATGGCACGGAGTTCTAGGGGTATTTAAATTCATGACACTGCTTTTGACTAAGACTAACGTTTAATGTGGACACTTGTTACAGGACTACACACTACTACACAGATATATGATTAATAACGTTTAGACAAATACTTCTTCTTGTATTCAACAATGGTTTCTCAGTCTTGTATTCACATCTCTATTATCATACCACAGTTCACAATGGTAACGCACGTAGTTCAACGATGTTTATGGAATTCAGGTGATGGATGTGTCACCTCCACGTGACTATCCTTCTAGCATTGGGCCACTGGTCCCTACACGGTCAGTTGGTTCCCGGTTGCTTACTTTCTCAGCAGCGTTGGTTCTCAGACCTCCTCGTCGAGACCACTCTCTCGGACATCTCCCTCCCTGCTCCGTTCGCTCGCGTCGCCAGCGTCCTCTAACGTGCGGTCTATATGGAAATTCCCACATATATATATTTATAACTTAACTCTGGGAGCAATTTGAAATCCTAACCCTAAATCGGATGTACTAGAGCATTCAAATTCACTTATCTGGATTTGACGCTCCTTGTTATGATCCTCCTTGAAGCTCGATAGCTCGGTCTGCTCCAAAATTGTTTACTTCAAAAACTCCTGTTGGATTCTACGTTGACTACTCATCTCAACACACCCGACTGCCCAGTCACTGTTCACCTATATTAATACTTGGATTTCCCGCTTAACGATCAATGTTTTACCACTCAATACTCAACGCCAAGTATTTAAATACTAGTTACATTTGCATAAAATTAAGTCATCTCTACGGAGAGCGGCTTTTAAATTAAAATCACAGTTAAAGAATAGTTTCTGCAAAAGTATTTGTAGAAGAAACAGAACAGTACTCGTTACAAAGTATTTTTATCAATATAATTGTGTGTAAGTATAAGTTAGGCAGTATAAGTCTGTTAAATTTTATGGCTGGAAGTATTAACGAAGGATGTGAGCAGGTTTAGTTATCACGAAGAAGTAATATAAAAAATGTTTTTAAGTCAACTCCTAATTCAAATGCATGAATAGAAAGCATTTTATCAACGATTGAAAATTTGAAGTATATATATGTGTGTGTGTTTATGTATGTATGTATGCATGCATGTGTGTATCTATATGTATGTATGTGTGTATGTATATGTATGTGTGTGTATGTATATGTATGTATGCATATGTATGTATGTATGTGTGTGTGGAGAGTGAACTAAAATAGGAATTGAAAAAAAAAACCTGATTTGAGTGCGTCTGCATTGTTGTAACAATGCACACCCGGTTTGGCTGAAAAACCGGTTTTCGACGGCAACTTTTGTCATTGTTTTAACAGTTACATTGTTACAACAATAAAGACGAATTTAAGTTGGCAACAAAGATCAGTAATTAATTAAATTTAACTTAATTAATTAAGTAATATTTGAAAAAACTGTATCAATATCAAGTGTCATCCACTACTAGTTAAAAAAAAATGATTTCAACTTGATTGGATGAATAGAAAGTATTTTATTAACGACTGAAAATTTGAATAAGATAAATATATAAATGTTTATTGAGAGAATGAGCTAATAGTAAATCGGAAAAATAACCAAGCTAGAAACTTAAATTTTATTTGTTATCCTTAAAAGTGGCCACACACCATTTAGAATTACGTATTTCTCCCAGCATTTCAACACTTTGAGGGCTGTCGTTATAGAACTCGAGATGTCGTGTCGAAACTCATTGTTCCAGATCTTGAACGAAACCATTTTTGTTGTAAAATCTTTGACCCCCCCCTCCCCGAATGGTTTCTTAATTATTTTCTTGCAATGAGAGAAAAAGAGTTGATTGGGATGAACACAAGTCATGTTCTAAGACATTTAATTTTCTTACAGCACAAACCATAACACAAGATTGATCAATCAAAGCAAAGAGATGCACCTAATTAATAACTATGAGGACAAGTAACGAGGTATGCGAGATATGAGAAGACTTTAAATACTTTAGTACACTTACTTAATAGCTCTGACTTCTTAGCTATCTAATCTAGGCTCAATCTCAAGTGACAGATCGTCACCCTAAGTAATACAATTATCAATTACTAAATATCCACGCCTCACATTCAGTTTGATCAATCACTGCTCCTCTAGCAGTCTATCCTATCTCCCTCTCCCTCTAACTTGAAAGCTTAGACTATATATAGGAGTCATAGTTTACATCTTTACGTTCTCTTCTTCTGAGAAAGCTATCTAATAAAATGATTTTTAAGGACCAAAAATTCCCAAGAAGAGTGTTAGTGAGAAGATCGCGGATAGAGCTGTCACAATCTGATCGACAGTAACATCAGATCAAGGCTCACGGAATTCATCAGGACGAAGTACAAAGTTGTACGCATGTCGTTAGCCTTAGCTTTGAGTACCATACAGGTTACAGTACAACTTGGCTCGGTGCAACACCAATTTTGAGGAAGAACACTTTGGGGGTTCAAATGCTTCCCTCCTTTCTTCCTCTTCCAACTACCTCACGAGAGAACTTGTGGCTCGACGGCTATTTAGAATACCCCATGCCGCAAAGGCACTATACATTTACAAAGATCCTGGCCTCTCCGAGATTCGAACCCAGGCGCTACGGCACCGCAGTCAGCTTCACTAACCACTATACTGGATGGACGGCCGATCCGGTCATAAGTTTTTGCGAATTACTCCGACTGAAAGTGGTTTGTGACGTATGTTCGATGTTGATTTGTTGTGTCCATGCGGCCTACTATCACCCCCTCTGAATTGGTCGATCAAATTCGGCAACACCCTGAAAAAATGAAAAAAAGTAACCCTAAAAGTGACTTAAAATTTAGTAGGTACGTTTCTTTTATCGAGTTGACATCCGCTAAGAAGTGGTTTTGAGAAAATAAATTCCAAAAGAGGTTGCGGGGGAGCGTTGTAACAAAAATTCCCGTTTTTGAACTATAATATCCCTACAGACTTGAAATCTGACAAAAGATTTTTCGATCGTTTAGTAGAAATCTGCTGAGAACTGGTTTTGAGGAAATCGACTCCCGAGTGGTTTGAGGAGTAGGGGTCTATAGGAGCATTTTAGGTAAACATATCTCGTTTCTGAAGTATTAGACTCACAGACTTCATATTTGGCAAACACATTTCTTTTGCTGAGTAGAGTTCCGCTAAAAACGAGTCACGTTATTCAGGATCAAAATATGATAAAAACAAGTTCTCTAAAATTTTTTTGACAAAATAACCATGTTCTAACATTAATTTAGTAGAAATAAACAAAAAAAGTTACAGGGGGACAATACATTTTTTCCCTCGAACATATTGCGCAGATATGTAGTTTTTGTAGCGCTCTTTACTGTGAAGCTTATTCTTTTTTTACAGATCAGTGGAGGATGTAGATCTTCAAACTGGTGTGATATTAGAAGATCACTTCCCTGGATCTCTTGTGGGTCCTACAGCTGCTTGCATCCTTGCAAAACAGTTCCGTGTCTTTAAATTTGGAGATCGATTCTATTTTGAACATGAAGGAGAAGTTCCATCTTTCACACCAGGTAGCACTTCAAAGTATTTAGAAGAAAACTAATTCTCGCACAATTTAAATGATTATTAATTTTGATATGATTTGATTTTAATTCACGCTACGCTGTAAAGCAAAACGAGGGAAACTGACCAAGAGACGAGGACAACACCTGAGCATGCATTGTCTAACTTCCATACCACGCCTACCAGGGGCTTTGAGCCTCAACAGGTTTTACGTGCATCCCTCTAAACGGAGGTCTTCAGTGACACTTGGATTCGAACTCTTGACCATGACCATTTGGCTAAAGTGGCCATGTGTTTATTGTTAAAGTTACAGTTAAGAGTTACGATCTGAGTTAAAGTTTTCTTTTGTTAAAAAAAACAAAGATATTTTTTTGTGTGTAAATCTAAAAATTATATTTTTTATCGTAAATTTCTTTGATGTATTTCTTTTTTAAAAAAAATTAATACATCGCAAAGTTCTTATGAACCGAAATAAAACTCATAAGTGAAATGAAACATTCTTCGTCGTATAATTCTCTAAAACAACAAATAATTTGTAAATTTCACATGAAAAATTTAAAAACTGCGTTTGCCATTATACTATGCGGGAATAAATGTCACATTTAAGTTGCTTTATGCTGGAAAATATAAACTGATTCTGAACATAACGTAATTAACTAAATATGACATAAATAAATACAAAATATTATATGTGTTAAGTAGTAATAGGGGCAATTTATTCTGGGCCTAATTTACTTATGCCTAAATTGTGAAGGTGGAGATAGGTGGTGTCGCCTTCCAGCGTGTAGAAATCCAAACTGGCTCTAACAATTTCTTTTCAGGAAGGACACGACTATGACAACAAATGAATATTTCTTTGTGCATAAAATATAACTATGTAGAACCATGCAAACTAAAATATAAGTATGCATTTCCATGCATAAAACATAATTTCTTTTATTTATAGATCAGAGGGAATCTCTGAAGCTGACCTCTCTATCTCGTCTTTTGTGTGATAATTTGAATATTGGTTATATTCAAAGAAATACGATGCTTCTTACAAGTCTTAAGTAAGTACAGCTATCATTTAAGCCATGTAAAACTCATCTATACAAATGTCCCCGTGTTTAAGGTATTGAATTCGATGTTACATTATGTAAGAGCTAAGAAAATGTAAATAGCAACCACACATACACACAAAGAGAATTATACGGTTAGTACGAAGTTGTCTATAGAGTGGAGTAATTGGCTATGCAGGTTTCATTAAACTCAAAAATACAGGGTGAGCTCAAAAGATGGACCCGAATTTAAAAAAATCATATTGAAACTATTGCACATATTACAATAGGTGATGCATGAATGTAAAGAAAAATATATACCACGTTTTCCCCATCAGTGAGATCAACAGGTGTCAACACATTTGTACACACAGGTGTCAACACACGCTATGAGAAAAAAATTCAAACATGGCGATAAGGACGGAGAAAAAATTGTGTGCTTTAGAGTATGCATGAGTTTTTTCGGTTATTTCAGTGCATTTAGAAATTGCAACGGAAAAGAGGTCCCAACTAACACGAGCATTCTGAGATGGAATCATCAATTTAAAATAACGGGTTGCTTGTGTGAAATGAAACCCAGTGACCGTCCGAGAGTCCGAGAAGAAGCAATTTAGAGAGTGAGGCAGATTTTTGTTCAAAGTCCATGGAAGTCAACGATAGTTGCCTCCTGTGAACTTGTTCTGGAAAAAAGTGTGGAAAATTTAATGAAAAGAGTTAAACTACAAGCCGTATCTCTCGTAATTGACACAACAATGACAGAGAATTAGTGCATCATTACGAACCATTGATTGAATGAAGCCACAAAATGTATAGAATAACTGCATTACATGTTAGACGCATGCGTGTGTCGGGGATAGAACCCGCAATCTATGGATCCGAGGCCAATTAACGTGACACTAGACCAAAGTGATCACCTAGGTCCGAAGGCTGTTGCTGGCTTATATAGGAATCACTACATTACTACCTTACCAGTGAGTTGGTGGATAGGTGAACAACGATATATTTGGCGAGTGTGGGAGTTGTTGTGCTGCGTCAAGTGGGTCTGATGACTTTGGTTGATGCATCAAGTAGGTCTGATGACTTTTGATTGCTCTTGTTGCGGGTAGATGGGCCACGATAGATCAGAATGTTTTAAGTTTTTTTCTTTTCAGCCAGGTTCATCAATATCGGAGAAAGAACCCGCGATTTTAGAATTCGTTAGCACGTAACATACTACTAGACAAAAGTAATCACCTCTGTCTGAAGGCTGTTACTGGTTTATATAGGAACCTCTACACCGTGTAAAGGTTACACAGCGAACATTTGCAATTGAAAACACACTTGATATGTTTCTCTTTACATTCATGCTTATTGAAATATGTGCAGTAGTTCCGTTAATATGATTTTTTAAAATCGAGTCCATCTTTCGTGCTACCCTGTAATCAACGACAACCTGATGAAGATGACCTTTGTCGTCGAATCCTTGAATTAAGGCCCTTTCGCACGAGTCAATTCGTGCCACATATGACAGACTGAACAGACATCGAGAATTCGTTTTGAATATAAAACGCCTGAATACCTTCACACCAGTCAACTAGCACTCCCTCTTGTGCCACCTCCACAAGCACTCGAAAATCCTTCCCACTAGTTGACTTAACTTAAAGAATATTGTGGAAGTTACGCTCTTCACACGCGGCTACTTGTATATTGAAAAATGGAGAAAGCTTTCTATTGCTTCTTTGGAGTGTTCGGCACTCCTTTCTCTTCTCCGGAATTCCCTTTTCAGTCAACTTTGAGTTCGCTTGTGAAAGGAATTCTCTCCCATCTCACTAAAGAAATGGTGACAGACAACGAGTAAATGCGTACAAATTTACCTTGTGTGTGAAACACTGGCCTCTGATTAACATCTAGAATTATTCGAACACAGCGGTAAAAGTTATCTGATAAAACCACCACTCCAATATAGAAAACTTTTGAATGGAAATCTTACGCATATTTATTAATGTTTGATTTTCAAAAATATAACTTTTTGTTAAAGTTGAAATATTTTCGTATATCAATAAAATGAAAAGCAGTTTATTTCGCATGAGAAATTACGGCGATTTTTTTTTCTTTTGTTCTGAATACATATGACAGCCAACTATGATTATATTTCTGATGTAAATCTTCTACGAGTTAGGATTCAATAGTTCCCCTGAACTGAGTCTATAAATTAAAATATATTTCCAATTATAAATTTCTGAAACACATCCTACTTTGAAATTAGACCCTTGGGCAACAACACACTTTTGCCATTGCTTGTAAAGTTCATCGAAACATTTCTGGCATCCAATTTTAGCCATTTCCTTTAATTCATCCTGTGATGTACTTTGAATTTCATCTGCAGATAGGAATCAACGACCCTGAAAGTGGCGTGCCAGTTCGAGAAATAGTTTGAAGTCGCAGAAGGTGAAAGGAGGAAGTGGCAAAACAGTTGTTTTCCTTTCAACCCGTCTTTGTTTAAAGCCTGTTCTTTCGCACCGCCACAGAAGCGTTTCAATGTTTTCAGCGTTGCGAGAAGTCAGCGAACGCGTCCAGAACATTTCTCGTCTTCGGCACTTTCCCTGTTTTCCCTGAAATGTCGATGCCTCTCAAAGCTTACATTCGTGATAATGTATCACTACTGTGCCATATGCCTCAACATTTCGTTGTCTCCATAGTACTCTACAAATAAAGGTGGGGTTGGGGCACGGAGGGGTATTATAATGATGACACGGTTTACAAAAATTAACGTTTAAGGTGGACACTTGTTACAGGACTACACACCACTACACGAACAAACAATATTTAATTGGTCAAGTTAGATATAAACACTTCTTTCACTTAAAGACAGTATTCAGTCCTTGAATTCCTCGTATAGTTCTTACACAAGTTCACAATGGTAACAGTGTTCTTACACAGTTCACGATGGCTTATAGATTTCAGTTGATGTATGAAGTGGCCTTCGCGTCACTCCTCTCTAGCATTGGACAGCTGGTCCCTACACGGCCAGTTCCCGTTTTCTTTCTCCTTTTCCAGAATCGCTGGATCTCAGACCTCCTCGTCCAATGTCCACTCACTCCTGTCTCTTCTCTTGTTTGCTAGCTGGTGGCTCACGTCGCCAGTACCACCGACTAATCAGAGAGCAAGCTCTAAGCTCTCTCCCACGCCAAAAAATGTCACCTCTACAGCAGCCAGATGAAGAATCATTGCCACGCCTCCCGGATGCCATCGTCTCAGCCAGTAGCCATGATTCCTGTTAAGCAGAAAGAAAAACCCCACTATCGCCATGCCCAACTTCAAAGTCAACCAGGATATGAGACTGAGGAATGTTTCACAGTCCAGAAGCCCACATTACAACACCCATTCAACGCATCGCCAGCGCCCTCTAGAGTGCGGTCTATGTGGAAAGTCCCACATAAATACTTTCTTCGAAATTTGATATTCCCTCTTTGCTCCAAGAACATCATTTCTTTCAATCGCTTTTTATTTAATGCATCTGCTTACAAAATACGACGCCATGGTGAGCCACCGACCACTTGATTTAGGACAAATAACTTATAGAAAAGGGGAAGAACGCAGTAATATCACAGAAACATTATCGTAGGCACTCAACTGTAAAATATGTTCATGCTATAGGCCCAGACCAGGAGCTTTTGAATCCTAAATCGTATACTGAGAATAATTTTAATATTTTGCCAGTCCCCCCCCTGTCTTATTCAAAAACATTTTGGAGGTCAGGTAGCCTCACAACTGCCATAAGAAGATTCAAACTCTATGTTTATATTCTTTCTTGTATTCTTGATTACGTATTACTTATAATTTTTACATCAATAGATTGATAAAATAACGTTAAATTTTTGTAGGAGTTTTTTATATTTTATTCCAATTTGAAAAGTATATACCCCTTTGGAAAATTTAGTTGTTTGCATAAATTTTGCATCAAACTTTTCTGCCCGTGTGCTCTATTTTTTAAAAATTTTATAATCTAAATTTCTCTTCTACTTATTTATTTCCTTTTTAATTTACGTGTTT
>BMAO01031572.1:0-15638 GCA_019973975.1 Trichonephila clavata
TGGTTTAATCACAAGACTTTGAAACTTTAAATGATACTTTAAAATCATTCTGGAAATAGAAGAAATTGTACCCACCAAATTGTTAGTGATGAACTTAAGAAATGCGATGAACATTTTTGAAAACTATTTCGAGGGACACTAACGGACGTTTTTGCGTCGAGATGCCCATGAAAAAGACAATGACATTGAACTGGGGCAGTCAGTCTACTGCTATTCGCAGATTAAAATTGTTGGAAAGGCGATTTGTTAGAGAATCTCGTATAAAAGATAAATATGTCTAATTTCTACAAGAATATGAGGATCTTGATCACATGCAGTGAGTTAAAGAGGAGGAGCCAGGATTACAATTATTACATTCCTCACCATGCTGTGATTCGCCCTGAGAGTAAAATGACTAAGCTGAGAGTCGTGTTTGATGCGTCATGCAAAAGTAGCAACGGAAACCCTTTGAATGACATTTTGCTTAAAGGAGGCACTATTCAACCTTATTTGTTTGATATTCTTTTAAGATTTGGAAAAAATGTTGTGGCTTTTTAGAGTAATAAAGATGTTTCGTCAAATAAAGGTGCAGGAGCATCAAGATTTTCTCAGAATTTTATGGAGACCATCGCCTGAAGATATCGTGCCTTATCGCTTGAAAATGATTACGTATGGGACAAAACCAGCTCCATATTTAGCTACCAGATGTCTTCTACAACTAGCCCATGAAGGGAAGAACAAGTACCTACTTTCCACCAGTTATCCAAAATAGCACCTACATGGATGACATTTTGTCAGGAGCAGACGAGATCACTACTGCTAAAGAGATGCAGCGAAAACTAATTGGCTTAATGAAAGAGGGCTGTTTTCATTTTTACAAGTGGAGCGCCAACAGTGAGGAATTGTTGAAAGACGTGCCCACTGAAAACAAGGAGTTCCTCTTCAATGAAAATGATGAGTTAGTAAAGACCTTGGGATTGTCGTGGAGACCTAGAGAGGACACCTTCATGTATCAGATGAATTTGCAAGGGGTTCCAGTGACTATTACTAAAAGAACCGTCTTGTCATTTATCTCCAAATTGTACGATCCCCTAGGACTGCTTCAACCAATAATCATAAAGGCCAAAATGATTCAAAAGATTTGGCTATTAAAAATTGACTGGGATCAAAACTTGCCTCGTCAAGAAATTGAAAACTTCCAGAGATACGTGGCCGAGCTGCATCAATTAAAGGATTTGAAAATACCTCGGTGCATTTTACTGAAAGATTCTGTTGCCGTTCAACTTATTGGATTTGCAGATGCATCAGCCCAAGCTTATGGTGCATGCCTATACGTAAAATCTGAGAATGCCAATGAAACTCGGATAAGATTGCTCTGCAGCAAAACTCGCGTCGCCCCACTCAAGACTTTGTCAATACCTAGGCTCGAACTGCTTGCTGCGACATTGTTGTCGAAATTGACCTCAAAGATTGTTAAAATTATTGATTTAGAATTTGATGAAGTTCATCTTTTTTCGGACTCGAAAGTTGTTTTGGACTGGATCCAAATGCAACCACACCTTCTAAAAGTATTTGTGGCAAACCGAGTTTCTTTAATTCAAGAATTGACTGAAACCTTTTCCTGGCACCATGTAAAAACCAAGGAGAACCCAGCTGATTTGATTTCAAGAGGTGCAACTAAGTTGCAGCTTCAAGACGAACTTTGGTGGACAAGTCCTTCCTTTTTGAAGGACAAAACTTTGAACTCAGACTCTGTCGTTTCGCAGAAAGACAACTTTTTCGAAGAACTTAAACCCTAATATTGTATACTCATTCATCACTCATGCAGGTCCATCTGTATTCCTTGATAATTGTTTAAATATTATAAATAGTTTTACTAAACTTGTTCGGATTGTGAGTTATATTTTCAGGTTCTATTTCAATTGTAAGTATCCTGCTTCTAAACAGTCTGGTGTTTTCACAAATCAAGAACTGGAAAGAGCTACAGCTGCTTTAATTAAACCAGTACAAAAGGAGAGTTTTTTTGAAGAAATTAAATGTTTGGCTGCAGGTAAGGAAATTCCTACGACAAGCAAGTTAAAATTTTTAAATGTTTTCTTGGATGGAAAAGGTCTTCTCAGAGTTGGGGGAAGATTGGTAAATTCCAATATGGTCATTTAGCTGTAAATTTCCAATTGTTCTTCCTCATGCTCATAAATTTTCCAAATTAATTATGTTGTACTATCACATAAAAAACTTGCATGTTGGCCCTCAGGCACCTTTATCCTTTGTTCGGCAGAAATTCTGGATTCTAAATGGCAGATCTCTAGCTCGTAAAATTACTCACGAATGTGTTACTTGCTTCAAAATTAAACCTAAACTTTGCGAGCAATTGATGGGTTCACTTCCAAGTGAACGTGTAAACCAGGGTTTTGTCTTTAATTGCTGTGGGATCGACTTTCTAGGGCCCTTCTGTATTAAATATAAGGGCAACGAAAGGGTGTTTATCATAAAATATATGTAACCATTTTTGTTTGTTTTGTTACCCGAGCCACTCATTTTGAAATTATTACGGATTTAACGACTGGCGCCTTTATAGCCACATTAAAAAGGTTCTTTGCTCGACGTGGAATTAGCAAAACACTTTTCACAGACAATGCTAAAACGTTTGTGGGGCTCAACGAGAGCTAAAAAGCTTGTACCAGATGGTATGTAACCCAAATGAAGAGTTGGCAACATATTATGCATCAGAGATTATTAATTGGAACTTTTCTCCTCCCAGAGCACCTAACTTTGGAGGGCTCTGGGAGGCGGGAGTCAAATCCTTTAAATATCATTTAAAAGAGTTGTTGGAGATGCCAAGCTAACATTTGAGGAATTTAGTACTGTCATGAATCAAGTAGAGGCAATTTTAAACTCGCGCCCTATCTGTCCATTGTCTAATGACCCGGATGATTGTGAAGTCCTCCCACCTGGCCATTTCTTAATTGGAAGACCTTTAAATGCTATTCCCGAGCCTAGTTTGATTGATTTAGAGATAAATAGATTGGATAAGTGGCAAAGGTTAACAAAAATGGTACAAATTATTTGGGTCAAATGGCATCGAGATTATCTTTCTAACCTACAGCAAAGAACAAAATGGTTAGCTAAACAAAACAACAATGTCAATGTAGGAACTCTAGTGTTATTAAAAGAAGATAATATGCCTACGTGCAAATGGTGCTTAGGCAGAATCACGGAAGTCATACCTGGTTCAGATGGCCTGGTACGTGTAGTGAAAGTAAAAATAAAAGATAAAATTTTGAAAAGGTCTATCAATAGCATCGCAATTCTGCCTGTAGCAAATTTAATATCATCTGTATAATTGTATATTTTTCTTGCTTATTATTTTTGATATTTGTTGTATTTGTTATTTTGATATTTGTGCATATTTTGAATTATTTAGCTTTGTATATTGTAAAAAATTGTATTTATTGATAATTTGTAACAGTCCACTTCTATATTGATGTATGGCTGAAATTTGTTATTTCAACGTGGGGCGGGATGTTACGGACCATTGCGTCATCCCTTTTCACCTCGCCCCTCTTGTACGGAGAAATGGAACAACCCCCCCTTTTGTGTACTTTGTTATTTGTTTCTTCTCTATATAGTTGTTCGTTCGAGAATGAATAAAGTCGCCATTCGTTGGTAAAAATTCGTTGAATCGTTTTTTCGTATTTAAAATTATTCCTGAGCTTCGACTTAAGTGCAAACTTTGTACACTAAGGATTTAAAAATTAAAATCATGGAATATTTTCTTCAGTTTCAAAAACATTTCCAGTATTAAGATGAGTTGTGCTTATTTCTATGATATTTAAATTAATGAAACGTGATTGTTCCTCGGGTTTAGTGTTTTAAGTACATTCTCCCTTAAGTTGTCTAGTGTTATTAAGTAAAAAAGCTGATAAGTGTGTTAGAATTACAATGGCTGATCTTTACTCGAACCCCCTAACACCAGCTTCCACCGGGACGTTAGTGTGAAATTGTTTTCTTCAATGAACTTCGTAAAATCTTCTAATGGAAATAGACTTGTGTTAGAGAATTAACTGCGAAATGCGCTTAACTAATTAATACGAAATACGAACCTAATGCTAAAAAAACTATCTGAAAATAAACAGAACAGATTTCTCTTTAAGTACTTTATAATAAATTTTGTTGTACAATGTCTGACAATAAAATTCGGTGGAGGAAGTCAGAACGGCCGATCTGGCAGCATTGACAAAACAAAACGCTGCATATGCGTCGCGGCATTTGTTCCCCATCTGCCACCACCGTTGTCTAGTTGAGCGTCGTTTGTGTTCTGTGTAAGACTTGTTTTACAAAGTGCTTGTTTGTGCATTAGTTCTTAACTGAGAACAGGAAAATGAACGAACAAAATATCAATTCAAAGTTTTGTTTTAAGCTTGGCAAGGCACCGACAGAAACTTATTCGATGCGTGTCCATATTTAAGATCAATCGCTGTCCATGAAGTGTGTGTACGAGAGGTTCGCCCGTTTTCGAGAAGGCTGGGAAGTGTTTCTGACAACCCCCATAGCGAAAGACCGGTGACCTCCATCAGAGACTAAAACATTCAGAAAGTGAGTAAATTAATCACAAAAGATCGTCAATTAGCTGTGCGCTTGATAGCTGGACGATGAATGCTGCAAGGTACGTAGAAGCTTTGGCCCGTTTCATGAAATGTCTATGCAGGGTACGACTCCAGTACGCATAAGGTTTATGGTTTTTTGTTCACAACAATGCTCGCCTTCACATAGTTAATATCATCAAACGGTTTCTAGCAAAAAAGGGGTGGAGCAAATTGAACATCCTCCATACTTTCCAGATCTCAATCCTTCAGACTACTTATTCCTAAGACTCAAAGTCGCTTTGAAAAAAGAGATTTGACAATATTCCCGACATCCAACGGACCGTGACGAAGCTTTTGAACTACGTCCCAAATGAAAACTTCTTGCAAAGTTTCCAGCACATGTATAGCAGATCTCAGCGGTGCATAGTTAAGGGATTTTGAAGAACAGTAAGGTAATGTTTCATTTTCGTTAATGTTACAGGACTATTCACCGAACTTTATATATATATGGTGTTACGACACGGAGTTCTAGGGGTATTCACATTGACTACTGTTTTTAACTAATACTAACGTTTAATGTGGGGGGGGGGGACAATTACAGTACTACACACTACTATACAGATATATTATTGACAGCGTTTAGACACTTGCTTCTTCTCGTACTCAACAATAGTTTCTCAGTTTCTTCACTTCACAATTATCATAACATAGTTCACAATGGCGTATGGCATTCAGATGATGGATGTGTCACCTTCACGTGACTGTCCTTCCAGCATTGGGCCACTGGAGCCTACGCGGTCAGTTGGATCCCGGTTGCTTTCCTTTTTCGCAGCATTGGCTCCGACCTCCTCGTCGAGACTTCTCGCTTGCTCATCCCCCTCTGGTTAGTTCGCTCGCTGCTGGCTCGCGTCGCCAGCGCCTTCTATAGTGCCGTCTATGTGGAAATTCCCTCGTATATATATTTCATTTTACACATATTATATGTAATTTTCGTTACTCCTTGTTCATTCAAACACTTATTGCTATTTGCACCAAACACTTAAGAATTTTTAACTCTACTAAAAAAATTTTAAATCGTTAAAACCACGCCCATTTTTACCTGTTAAACCAACAGAATTTTAATGATTAGTTTTAAAAATACTCGGTTAAAAGTTTTTTTAATTAACTCTGGTACAAATGGGCATTAGTGACCCACGAGCTAGTACTAAAAAAATATTAACAAAATTTGACTCGCGTCTCAAAGGTTCGCCATCCCTGACCTAGGTGATTAGAATCCCAACATCAAAGACGCACCCCTCTCCTAGAGGGAGGCAAAGGCTGCTCCCCGATTGGTCAACGCGCACTGACCCAACACTCATTAAATAGCCAACTCGGAACGGCAACCAGCAGCAGATTTTCCGATCACTTTTCACTGCAACATGCCACCCCAAGCATCTGTCTTTGATTCTTGAGATTGTGCTCTTGTATGAGAGTTGATTAGCGAACGTTGTATTCTCATCCAGCTTTATTCATTTGAATCACCAAATTTATTTCGTCTAATTTATTGGCTTGGCCATTGAATTATTTTTCTCCTCATCTTGGATTTAACCCTTACGACCCGGACCGAACTTGGATTACCCGACCTGACCATGGAAAACCCAACAGAACAAAATAGCTACACCCCAGCATACATGGATTTCCATAGGACCTTTGAAACAACCATGAACTCCTTAGTAACAAAATTGAATAGCAGTAGATCATCCGAGGAACTGAAGACATGGAATCAAAGTTGAGGGAATTCCCCTTCAATCTTCCGGAAGACCAAGCATCAAACTTTCGCCAGCTAGGTGACGTCCCCGACGAGGCGAAATTTAAATATACCCACACCCGAAAACAGGAAATAGAAGAGCAAAACAAACTCCTTCAGGCCCAAATCGATGCGTGGGGTTTACCAACCAAACCTCTAGAGGCCCCTTTCCAAGTCATCCTTTCAAAGAAAAAGGGAAGGAAAAATTCCGGCGACAGCAGCGTAGAGTCAAAGGCCAATACGGACGATTTGATCCCTACTCAAAATAAATTTGACGAGCTATCTGTGAGAGATACCACTGACCCTCTCGAAGGAACCTCCGCCAGCGTAGTGCATCCCGGAGCCTCCGCACCCCAGAAAAAATTTCACGTCCCGCCGATCACGATCGACAACGTGAAGAATTAAGCGGCCCTGCTCAAGCACCTACAGCAGGTTACAAAACTTAAACTGGAAGCGAAGCTGATCGGCTCTAAATTCCGCATCTTCCCCCGGACTCCATATACCTACACTCTAATTTGGCGTTAAATCGCAGAAAACAACCTGGCAGGATACATACATGCTTCCGGAGGACAAAAAACTGCGAGCGGTTATCCGAGGCCTCCCTGTCTACATGCCTCCCATGGAGATCATCAGCGACTTAGGAACGCAAGGGTTCTGTATTGAGGAATGTCACAACATGGTTAGCCGAAAATCAGGCGAACCTATGCCACTATTCATGCTCTCCATGGAAAGATCGGAGAAGCATAAATCCATCTTTACAACCGTCACTAGCATATGTTACATCAAGGTAAAAGTGGAAATCCTCCGGAAGAAATATGGTCCGCCCCAGTGCTTCAGATGCCAGGGTTTCTTTCACTCAATCAAATTTTGCACGCGCACTCCCAGGTGTGTTAAATGCGCAGAAAACCATCTGGCCAAAGAGTGCGAAAAATCATTTAATGATAAGCTGAAATGCTGCCTCTGCGGGGGTGAACATCCTGAGAATTTCCTCGGTTGCCCAAAACCCCGAATTGATGCTGAAAAAGAGAAGAGGCAACAAAGAGTCGCCCGCATCGTCCCGGAGCCACCCAAAGTGAGCTTTCTGGAGCAGCGAGCAAAAAATGCCGCACAGCGCCAACAGCCTACTGCAACTACCCAACCCGGACCCTCCACAGCTTCTCCACCCCATCAAAACCTGTCAATAGTCAAGATCCTCCTACAGACCTGTTTGATCAGTTAAAAAACCCAGCCGTGCAAGATACCTTCTACCTTTTAGAGCAATTTATTGAAATAGCTACAACTATCCCAACCAAATATGGACGCCTTAGGGCCATCAGGCAGCTGCTAGGAGAACTAAAAATTTAATCCCCGCCACAGCAACATCTAACGTTGGTGTCCTGGAGCGCCAATGGAATCAGGACCCGAGTGGAGGAATTGAATCCCGACATCATCAATCTTCACACAAGAGACCCACCTTCAACCTTGCCATCACCTCTCCTTCCCCAACTACAATATCTACAGGACAGACCGCACTTTTCGAGGCGGCGGAACCGCAATTTTGATAAAGAGAAGCATCCCACACCATGAAATCAACATTATTAATTCCAGTTTCGAAACCACAGCCATAAAAATTGAAAGAGTAAATAATCAACCCATCACAGGGATCTCGGTCTACCGCTCAGAGAGAACCCATACTAGTGCAGGATCTTCACCAGCTCTTCAGGAACCAGGATTACGTCCTCTTCGCCGGCGACCTGAACGCTAAACATGCTTCCTGGAGCCTTCTCGCACAGCAGAATGTAGCTGGCCACACCATCCGAAGATTCTGTGACAGTACCGATTTCTCCCTCAACGCACCGCTCGAGCCTACACTTTCAAGAAAGCCAGAGAAATACAGTAATCGACATGGCCATCTGCAAAGGTATGACCGTTTCTGAAGTCGCATCCATTCCTGAGCTCTCAAGTGATCACAACCCTGTTCTATTTGAGGTGAGCTTGGATAACTTTACCTCACCTGCCCTCAGTACTTATGCTTTCCCCAATTGGAGTAAATTCCAAACTATCCTAACTAGCACACTCCCAGGCAATCCTAAAATTTCTAATACCAACGACATTGATAACGCTATTCAGAATTTTAACTCTACCTTTAAAAATGCAATCAATAATGGTACTTTTAAAAGCATTAATAAGCCTCTTAGTTGTATCCCCTCCGTCATCAGGAAAAAAATTAAGAAAAAAATAGACTTCGTAAAGACTGACAAGACTAAATATCTCCCTTATAAGACGCAGCTTAACAAACTGCAAAAAGAAATTAAAAAAAGACCTGAAGAATTTTCAGTGCCCAGTGGGACAAAATGCTTTCTGAAGCCTCCCCCGATGATTCTCTTTTTAAAATTGTTAAAACTCATAGTAATAAAAATGCCTTCCATATCCCTCTTATCGTTGGCCCCATGGGCCTTCATTAGAGTACTGAGGACAAAGTTAATTTGTTTGCCGATTATCTGGAGAGCTCCTTCCAAGAAAATCCGGAACCATATGATGACTTCATTGAGCATGTTAAAGAAAAAGTAGAAAACTTCATGCACCGCAACTCCAGACGCCACACCACGCCATTGACCTCACCACAAGAAGTAATGGAGATTATCCTCAACACGCCCAATAAAAAAGCACCAGGAAAAGACTGTATAAAGAACATAGCGCTGAAATCCCTCCCACTAAACGCAATAACCTACATCACGAAAATTTTCAACAGAAGCCTCCAATTTAATTACTTCCCTACTGATTGGAAACATGCTCAAGTCACGGTCATACCTAAAAAGGAAAGAGGCAAAATTTAGAGAACTCTCTCTCTCTATCGTCCCATAAGTCTCATCAGTTCACTAGGCAAGATTTTTGAGAATTTTACTCACCCGTATCATCGATCACTGTGATAAGAATCTTATCATCCCGGACATACAGCACGGCTTCCGTCTGCAAACATCCACACAACACCAAGATCATACAGGGGTTCAACATAAAGTCTTACACTGTTGGAGTCTTCCTGGACGTCAAAAAAGCGTTTGACCGTATGTGGCATGACGGCCTTACTTGCAAGCTAATACAACATAATTTTCCAACTTACCTGATCAAAATCATCCATAGCTACCTGAAAGATAGAACCTTCAATGTAAAAATCAATATAACACCCACTCAAGTGACCACCGCAGGAACGCCCCAAGGATCGATAATTTCACCAGACCTCTACAATATTTTCAAGCTATTTTCCTACCTCCCAATCAGTCTCCGTCTGCCTTTTTGCCGACGATGCTGCCATTTTAAGCACCAGTTTAATCGCCGAACAAGCGGCTCGCACACTACAAAACTATCTGTCCCACTTAGAAGTCTGGTTGACCAAATGGAGGATAGCAGTAAATACTGAAATCCAACGCAATAGTTTTTAGAAAAAGAAGCCAGACCATGCCCCCAACCCTAAAACTCTTCGATGAAGCAATAGCCTAGACTTTTGAAACCAAATACCTCGGACTCGCTCAACGACAATCTGACATATCTCCCACACTTCACAGAAATCAAGAAAATACTGGACTAAGCACTTCTCTCTAATAGAATTGGCAAAAAATCAAGACTTTCCTTAAAGAATAGGTTTTGTAGATAAAAATTCTATCTCCGCCCCATTCTAACTTATGCATGCTCCATCTGGGGATCAGCAGGAAATATCCACCCGAGTGACCTACAAAGGCTTCAAAATAAAGTACTCCGTGTAATAGCCAGAGCACAAAGATTTATCCCTAGAGAACTTTGTGTTGAACCCATCCACACACCCTAATAGCTAACCTGTCTTCTAATTTCCATTCTTCAATACAATATCACAACAACCCGACGATGAACTCCCAAATCAACTTTATGAACCTGACTCACTCTATGTATCGATTGCCTCATCGAGCATCCAATATTCATGCTGACTTCTAAGAATTCCAGCCCCCCACCATGTGAAGAACGAAAGTAGAGAAAAGCTGTTCCTTCGTTTCTGCCGAAACGAATTCCCCCCCCCCCAACTCCTGACCGCTGATGCTATTTTTAGCATAGGCGAACCCCTCTCTTTTTTTCACTTTGTTTACTCCCTCTCATAGGTTCACCTGCTAACTGAAGAAGCCTAGACGCCTCTAGGCTGGATCCGAGGAAAACCATATATTCCAAACCAGCAGACCTTGGGTATAAGCAATTTTTGCTGGCACCCGTCAAATCTAATTTTCGTTCAACCAGCAGACCGAGGGCAGTCCTCGACGGAGCAGGCAGCTCCTAGCAGAGGCCGACATTTTATTTCAGTTTTCTTCATCAATCGCAGATATTATCACTAAATACAGATACTATCACTAAATACATTCTACTCGATAAATATTTTTATTTTTTAATCAAAGTAATTTCTAACTTCTCGAATATTTAAATCATCTCTATTTCTTAATTTTTAATCTTCATGACCACAAATGCAGCAAAGGGCTAAGGTTAAGCCGAACCAAAGTCTCCCCAAAAGTTCTCCAAGGATAGGAGTTTAAGCTTCCCTGCGGGAAGCCAAGCACTCCAAGAAACATTCAACCCAAAGTACTCGTATTCCTGTGTTGAATAAATTCAAAATCACTTGAACATGCAATTTCAATTAATTTACTTTTTGACACCATAAAGCAAGATAAGTTTTTGCGAAGAAGGTTGGTTGGTCAGTTGCTTGTAAATGTCACGATAACCAGATATGCGTGATCGAAGTTTTTTTTTAAAATTTCCTACTCCCTTTGGAATTGGTATCTGCTTTTCCAATTTGTTGGGAAGCTGTATCCCTGCATATATTTTAGCCACTCTCAAAGAATCCGGTTCTTGTCCGACTATATTATCTATCAAATTATTGATAATGCCACTGTCATTGATAGTTTAGTCTTCAATCAAGCACGCGCTGCTGGCACATTGAGAGAAAACAATTGAGCTCGCATCGTCGGGAGACTTTATAACAAATTAAGAGCGTCTTGAAGTGTATATATGTACATTGCAGTGGCGTAACGTACACCCCAGGATTCCCAACCTCACGATGGAGGGGGATCGGGACTCTAGGGGCCCATGACCCGACTCGCACCAAGAACTTATTTGCCCAATTTATAAAATATTAAAGGCAAAAAAACCTGACTTTGCAGGGGAGGGAGCCCTAGCATTCTTCGTTACGCCACTGGTACGTTATATAAAGCATTGCAGTAGTGCCAAAGCCGTCGAAAATTCATATACCACATAAGAAAAATCGCACAAAAAACTAGTTCTACTGTATATTCGACTATTTCCCCTCTGTATGCATTACTGAAAGTATTTGTAAAAAAAATGTACGAATTTTGAAAACTTGGCAGCGCATTTTAATGGACCTAAATTATGAGAAATGTCAATCTCCTCAGATGTTTTTATTCTCTTTTCAGGTGCCTTCAGAGACAATCTGGGTAGTTATGATCTCATGTTCTACATTAACTCTGCTATAACAGCCTTGATTGCAATTCCTTGGATCTTCGAGCCTTACTTCCTGAGGTATTTACGAACGGAAGAAACTCCTGGAACAAATAGGGAACCAGAGTCTGTTTAGGCAATACGCAGCTGACCATGTTTTATGCAAGAGCCAAAAAAACCGAGATTGAGTTCATGAGACTCTAAAAGAATGATATATTAAAATTTAAATTTTTTTCAAAAATTATGAATCCAGAGAATGCAGACTGGATATTCTTATTCTATATCGGTGAACATGAATATTTTACAAAAAAAATTTCTTATTTGGGTAATTCATATCGGTATGCTTCTTGTTTTAGGCGTGATTTTGAAATCATGCCAAATAGATCTTTGGTGATCAATCTAATGTTACCACTCTAAATTTGAGGAATTTTAGAACCATTTGTAGGAAAAAATGATTAACGCACAGATATCAAATTGGTAACTTTAATAAAACGGATATAGTTTTATTAAAACTTGAAATATACTTTTAATACCCGTTCGGGTTTTGAAATTTTTAATTCTGAGGTATTTCATCAAATATTTGCAAAAAATGTTCGTATGTGCGATCTAATTTTCGAGTGCATCATTTTTAAAGGAATTTGTTAGGATGCTATCAAACCAGTGTATTCATTTCCATGTAAAAAGTTTGGCAAAGTAACTTTAGGCATACATTTTTGTATTAATATTTTTTATCTGGTATAAAAATTAAAACTATATTGACTTTTTTTAAAAAAAAATTATCTCTAGTATCTAACCAGCTGTTGTGTGACAAATTGATTTTATTACTTTTTAACAATCAACGTGTGGTTGACTTCAGACTTCTTAAAAATTTGATTACTTGTTACAACTCTTTCCCTGTCTCTCTATGTATATTTTCACATTTTTACGCAAAAAATATTTTAATTCCATTACAATAAATTTCAGGGTTTTTTTTAAATTCTAAATTACTATGAAACAGGATTGCGTTTCATCAAAAAGATTCTAGGAACAGATTTCCAAATACCTTTATTAGCTTTGAAAAGCCTAATCTTGTTTATTAAAACAACTTGAATAATGTAAATAAGTTTCGCGTGTTTTTCGATAAACATGTTTTCGACATTTAAAATGATTAAATATACTAATACATTGTATATTTCTGAAATATAGCATTAACCGCAAAATGATAGCATTAAAAGTGAATTAAGCGACATATGAATTTATTTCTTGAAGAAAAAAATTCTGCATAAAGAGATTTTGATACTTATTTGTATGTTTAATCTCAAATTTTGTATTTCGTATTTTAAACTTCAAAACTCTTTTTCGGTTTTTTGTTCGAATTTTTGAATTAATATTATGTTCATTGGAAACGCACAATTTTTAGTAATTAAATGTGATTATAAAAATTTTCAAATATAAATGAAAATTTTGGAGTGATCGTTATAAGGTGATGTTTTTTAATAGATATAATTTTTAACAAATTTTTTAGTCCTCTTAATATGTATAGAAATGAATTTTAACAAAAAATGATAAATGAAGAAAATAAATGGAGAATTGTTCAACTATACATTCAAATTCAAGCATCTTTTGTGAATAGTTTATCTTCAAATTAATTTCTCTCGTTTGAATGTGTATTGAATGAATGAATGTGTATTGAATCTCGTTTGAATGTGTATGTGTTTGAATTGTATTTTTAAGCTTTTCTTGTTGCTTATTTTAAAATATTTTGCTTGTTTTAAATTAATGTATAAAAGTTTTCATACTTTGATTATTATTTTATTCAATTGCTTTTCTGTTAAATTCTTAATTACAAATCCTTATCCTCCATAACTCTTGTTTTCCAATTTTTTTTGTTTATATTTTGCATGTTTTGTGTCGTTTTTACGTTTTACTTTAAATCGGGAATTGATGCCCAAATTGTCTTTATCCATTTGGTATTTTGTGGCGAGACTTTTATATTGTTTGACAAATTTCCGTATAACCATGTGTGGAATACTAGAGTATACTTGTTGCTTTTGTTCATTCAATTTAATAAGATTTTTAATTAATTTTGATTTGATGTACTTGTATAACATGTAGCTCTGTTCAATTGTATGTTGTGATTTTTGTGAAATAAAATTTTATTTAGTATTGAGTTTGAATTTTTCTATTTCATTGCTTGAGCATGATTATCTAGGCGATATTCATACTCAAATACTAATGTATTACTTGAATAATTTGTTATGTGTTTGCGAGTGCAACTTTTTCTCGTTTATATACACGTTATTTAGGTAAATCTCTTCCAAATATACTGTGTTGTGATTTCAATTTTAAATGTTATTTTTTTTGTTTCTATAGTAATTTCAATACAAAATACTTAAGCAAGCATAATACTTAGGAACAGGGCTTCGAGCAGTAATTTTATTCGTTCCGGTTCAACAAAAATATATATGTATATATCGGTTCTGCTCCGGTTTTCGGTTCGGTTCAGAATGAATAATTTTATGAACATTCTTATTTGTACTAAAAATATAATTCTATCGTAAACAAATCTAGCTCTATCAGTTTATTCTTTTTTAATTGGTACACTATGTGAATTGATTCAATTAACCAGCATGTACGGTACGAGCGGTGAGTAGAGAACTATGAGCATCGATATTGTTATCCATTGTCAAAGTAGCATTTAACAACTTGGTCATGATTCTGGTTTGTCTATCTAAACCCTAGGTTCAAAACCTTTTTTGAACTAGCGCCCCCTTTTCTAGTGAAATATTACGATACCGTTGCCCCTTTTTCTAGTGAATATTTCGATACCGCCCCTCCCACTATAGAGAAATACGAGTGTACATAATACATGGTGAAAACAAGAAGTAAAGTTTTAAAAAATATTCTATTAAAAGAAATATTCTTAATTTATTTTTTCCTTAGTCCCAGTTTTTTTTACTTGCGAATCTGAAAATATCTATTGCCATAAATATATATTTAAATGTGTAATATTATATATTTCAGTCACGCATAGATAGGATATTTTTTGGAATTCAAACGCTACTGAATCTCTTCATTTGAAAGAGTGGAATAAAAGTTTTAGAATATCTGTTATAAAGAAGGCAGGGGTTTTTGATGATACGAAGCGATTCATAATTAACCATTTCTTTCAAAATATAAATTGACAGTTTCAGCCTTTAAAGAATCGCACGTTCATTTCCTGGTTAACATATTTTAATGTTTCTTGGATAATATACGTAATGAAATGCAGTGGAAGAAACATTTTTCCTACTGATCAAACAGACAAAACGTGCACTACAGAAATTAAAATGTACTATTCATCAATTTAAATGTAGGTCCTGAATATTAAGTTTTTATCACTTACCACAGACTACGAAATACATGAATTACCATACATGTGATATAGAATGATTTCAATACATACAATCAACATTAGGCAAACAATATGTTAAAGTTTACTTTATTTAATGCATTAATCGGAGTGTTTTAGACTATATTTGGGTTAATCTACCAAGTCCCTCTGTGCCATCTCAACTCCCCCTAATCTTCTCTGGGTCTTCTACTGCCCCCTCGAAAGGCTCAAACGCCCCCAAGGGGGCGTTATCGCGACCACGTTGACAACCTATGATCTAAACCATAGGTTCCCAACTTTTTAGCCTCATAGACCCTTGACGGGTCTTTCAGTTTGGGGTAGACCCCTACTTACCTAATATTAAATTTGTGCGAGTTTATCAACTTGAATGTGTTTTGACAGCAGGTATAGAGCTGAAAGATTACTTTGAAAGATTAAAATTTTTAACTGTAGTGAAGTATAGAAGAGTTTAAAACTTAAGAAAACG
>BMAO01031573.1:0-40293 GCA_019973975.1 Trichonephila clavata
ACTCGTGGGATGCCCAACTCGCCGTCCAAATGATACCAGATATGCTCGATTGGAGACAAATCTGGGCATCGGGCAGGCCAAGAAAGGATGGTAACCATGCGGAGACAGTCTTGTGACACCCTTGCCGTGTAGGGATGAGCGTTGCCTTGTTGAAAAATGGCTCCTGGGAGCCGTTGCATGTGTGGCAACACATGTGGCTGCAGGATGTCATGTATATACCGCTGGGCTGTCATGGGGCCCTGGATCAATACTAGAGGTGACCGTGTATTGTATGCAATGGCACCCTATACCACCACACCAGCTGTAGGAGGGGTGTGTGAGAAAAGTGGTAAAGCAAAGGCCGGATTGAGGCGTTCACCACGGGGTCTCCATAAACGGACACGATTGTCATCACTGCTGAGATTGAATCTGAATTCGTCGCTGAAGACGACCTGGTCCCATTCCGCTGCAGTCCAGTTTCCTCGTGCGCTGCACCACTGATAACGGAGGCGTCGATGGGTGGGCGTCAAGGGCAGCACACGTAATGGGTGCCGCGATCCCAAATGTCCTTCAACCAGGCGTCTTCGTATGGTTCTAAAAGACGCAGGGATCCCTAGTGAAGGTGCTACCTGTGTCTGGATGGCGGCCGATGAAGCAGTTGGCTGCACGCGTGCATTTCTTACGATGTGGCGGTCTTCTTGACGACTTGTCTGTCGAGGGCGTCCTGAGCCTGGTCTTCGTGTAAATGACATCTATTGGATCCACTGGTCCAACACCTCCTCACAACACAATCAAAGCGGCTTAATTGACGATCTACTCGCCTAGCTGACCATCCAACTTCCATCATGCCGATGATTCTCCCCTCTCAAACTGCGACAGCTGCTCATATTGTCTTCGAAAACGGCGTAATGGCATGTCTACCTCAGCGCTTCCTTTTTAAAACGATTCAGCACACTCAAACAAGCTTTGTTTACCTGTTTTTATACTCCACGGGAGAACGACAAGTTTCAAAAAGGATAATCCTGTCCTATTCAAAACTCACGCAATTGGTTACACTCATGATTCATTTGCACCTGTAAAATCTAATAATTGGCTGCAGCACCCTTTCCCGTCGAAATTTGCTGCTTAGAAAAAGTCTTCCGTTAGGGACAAAAAGGTTATGTCATTTGAAAAAAAATTCAATTTTTTCTAATCCAAATAATAAAAAGATTTTTTTTCCGGCTGTTGAAATAATTCGCTAATTCGATATTTAGTATTCATTAAATATAAACGTTTTTTCCTTCATTTTAATTGGGGAAAAGAAAAATTTGTTAAACTGCGAAAGTTGTTAAAAAAGAGTTCGGTGAATCGGGGCCCGACTGTAATTCAAAAGTCATTTAAATAATGAAACATATCGAACAATTGAGATGGAATGGAAGATGATTATTTATGGATTAGAGTAATTGTGAGGGTGAAAAGATGACATCGAATTCAGGGATGTGCTTGAAGATATAACGGAAGACGAATATGAACTTTTCATGTTGTTCAACAAAGGAGGGTTCATAAGGCATATTTTTTTAAAAACAAACAAACGGGAGTATTTAGATCTAAATAGAAACCTAATTTATTTCGATTATATTTTCTTTATTTTTAAAGCTATTCTTTATATCCAGCGTATAACACGTACCCGTAAATTTCGATCTTATTTTGTGTGTCAAAAGTGTGCATTATACGTTACATATTACGTTAACAGGGGTATAAACAGGACATTTTAAAGGGGGGGGGAGTTGAGGTCAAAAGTTTACCATTCTCGCATCATACACCGATGTTCAACATATTCTTGATTTCGTTGTTCGTCGGAAACAAAAAAAAAGTAAAAAATAAATTACTGAATTAATAATTTACATGAATTAATAAAATAAATCGTAAAAAACAAACGCTTAATTAAACTTTATATACTATATACATGAGATTATAATCAATAAAAAAATCAAAGGTGATGGGGGGTCTGGATCCAGGGACCCCCCCCCCCCTTTTCCTTACTGTACAGTAACAATATTCAATAAACTAATAACATTAGAAAATTTTATTTTGTAGGGTCTTAAACTCTCTCTCTCTCTGGGAATCAATGCTTCTCAAACTTTCAGTATTTGCGACCCAATTTTCTTTCCTAAATTCATCGCGCCCCGCCCCCATACAATAACACTGTATTGAATACAATAATAATGTAATTTGATACTAAAGCTAAAATACGACTTTAATTAAAAACCGAGTAGTAACAGGTGTTGATGGATGAAGGAAGGCAGATGAGCTTGGGTATGTTGTTCCTCTTTCAAAGAGTGTATGTACTAGCTCTATTTGTCAGAGAAATTATTTATGTCTATACTTTTATGTTGAGATTAGTAGTCTTTTATCCTGTTGCATCAGACAATGAAGGAATCTTTTGATGGATTTAATGTGTTGCCTTAGAACCAGCCGGGGAAATAATAATAAAATAACTAATTGAGCGGAGTAAAGATGTTTAATATTTTCACCTTCTGAAATGGATGTAAACTTATTTCATTTGTAGTATATTTAATCATGGCGTTCTTTTTAACACAATAACAGCACAAGTTACCAAAATAAATATTGAATTTTGAATATAATTTTTGTGTATGACAATCCCATGGCAGTCAGTGTTAATTATTAAACTTGCTCTTCGTTAACTATTGATAAATTTATTGTCAAATACATAGTACAGTTTGGATAAATTTATAAGTATATAAAAACAGTGTAAATGTGTATTTTATTATTTATTATGTCAAAATGTATTTTGTTTTGCTTCCTTTCATTGAATTAATAATTTTTAAAAATAACTTTTTATTTTTATACTCGCGCCCCCTTGTTGGGTTACCACGCCCCCCCTGGGGGGCACACCCCACAGTGTGAGAAACGCTGCGGTAAATCAAACGAATACAAACCAATTTGTTATTTTAACTACAGTATTATACACTTTAAGTAATTATTTAAAAAGAAGAAAAAAATTGCTATTTTAGTAGAATTCTTGTAAATGATTCCAAAATTACTTGCAAATATTTTTAAGTATTTAAAGATTTGTCCCAAAAAGGCTTACAATAGTTACAAAAGCACTATGAGCATAAAAAGATAAAATTTCGAGCTAAAAAAAGCATTTCGAGAATGTATTATTTTTTAGATTTAATAAATAAAGCAAGCGAAACTTTCTGGAAATACTTTTAAAATTCCCACGGATTAACATTTCATTTAAGTATTCAATATGACGGCTGTGTGAGAAAATCTTTCAAGATTCAAATTTTGAAAACCAACAAAATAGACAGCCAAGTAATGATCATCAGCAAACTGTTGATTCGCAAATATCTCTGATGTTATTTTAAATAAATGTCACGCAACATCTGTTTTACGCGCCAGAAATCAAAACATTCCATTATTCTGAGAACGAGTCAACATTTCCTTTGGCATTTTCCAAAGCGCGCATCCGCTGGAAGAAACAGTGACTGCATTCATTGCATGTAAAGTTATATTGGGAGAGGCTGTGGCTATAAAAATTTATTAAGGCATTGACTGGATTCGATCATTTTTTTAATGACATCTTCTGAAGTGTATTTAGTTACGTTAAAAACAACATACGCTCTGAGGTTTTTTTTTTCGTTCAAAAATTTTGTTTTTAACGTTAAGGAATGACACACTTTTTGTAGATTTTTTTACATTAATGGTTAAAATAATTATGTTTTCGAAAGAAAAAAAAACATGAGATATTTTGTTTTCAACAATTAAAATTAAATAAGTTTTAACCTTCGTAAATTTTTGTTTTAAGCTTCAATGATTTCTTATTCAGATGCTGTATTGTATTAATAATTCGATATTTCATAATAAATCGTAGATATTAAAGAAAAAGTTGTATGATTACCATGACGAACAATATTTTGAGCATAGTCTAAAGCAGTGATACTCAATCTGCGGGCTGTATGTGGCCCGGTGGACTTTTCTGAATAGCCCAATCAGTCCCCTTTGCACTAAAAAATTCTATTATTTTAGAAGTTTATCAAAATTTTAGAGTAAAATGCAACTAATCAAGCAATTAAATCTATAATTTTTGCTGTCGATGTCTTACAGGTACAATCTGCAAGATACTTTTTTCCCCCATGAGTGACTGTAACGGTTATTAATAACAAATAACAATGCAGCATCGAGATTGAATTCACTGTACTGAACTGAGCTGGAGTAAAGACCATTTTAAGGGTGAGACTATATTTTAATTATCCTTCACGGCTCTCAAGCGAAAAATATCCGAAGAAGCGATAACGTTTGGGATGTTGACTATTGTGCAGGGAAAAACAAACATAGATCAACAACTTGCTTGATTTGTCGTGCAAGTGGTGCACTTAAAAAATATAATATTACTTGTCATTTTCCACTAAACACAAATAGATTAATAAAGATATTAATGTGGTTATGATTTATATTCGAGTTCAGTGTGAAAATGAAAGAATTTACCAATATAATTCTCTTCAATTATACAGGTATTAGAAGAAAAATAATTATGTTGGGTGTATAAGAACTCATAGCTCGAATCTAAAAAAAAAATTATTATTATTGTCTTTTTATGCTTCTTTTTCTCTAGTTTAATTTAATACCCAATGTTTCCTTGATCTTATAGTGTTTTTTTACCATCGATCCTCATGTTGCAGCCCGCGTGAAATATCTGCCATGTGTGTAGGGCCCGGCAGGAAAAAAGGTTGTGTACCCCTGATCAAAAGAAAGCATGCTCTTAATTTCAGAGGCTAGCAGAGAAAGTACTCGTTTTTCCAATATATATGAATGAAATATGTCGTTGAGATTGTAATAATTTTGGTTAAATGTGATGATGATGTGTGTGTATAATAGTAGTAGCAACAGTAGTGATTTTTCAAAAGTCTGGTTTTTTTAATCCAATCAATATTTATTCAATTTTAGCATCAGAATAGTTGTTTGGAGAGTGATCTTCGCTGAAGTTCCAAAATACAAGCGAGAATTAGCCCCAAGTCCTCTCGTAAGGTTGGTGAAAAGTGAAGATAGGGGGGAGGTCCCTGACCACCCCAGGGTATTCTCTTTAAAAATTGTGGTAGAACCGAACTACCACACCGTACTGTCATCTGCATGGTGCTCAAAGCTATGGCTAACGACAGGCGTAAAAATCTAGCCCTTAGCCGCGATGAATTTTGTGGACCTTGATCTGACGTTACTGTCGATTAGGTAGCATAAGTAACAACAACAACAGAGTTAATTTTAATTGGTTTTTTTTTCGTGGTAGCCTTATTAATTTCAGCTGATTTTAATTCGATTTCTTTAAAAATTTGACCATTTCCATCGCATTTATTCTTCAGGCTACTGTTTCAGTCTTCTGTTATATTTCGTGATATTTTCGAATAAGGATATTTCTACTATCATTGGTGAGTACTAGAATAGTTTTTTAAAAGAATGAGTGCTGTGTTTTTAATTATTGCTATAAATCGCATATTTCCAATTTATTTTACTTTTTAATAATGCTTTTTTTGAACTTCCTTGTTTGATGAAATTCATTGAAGGAACTCGCAATTTTTGGAATACTCCAAGTTATCAGCACTTATTAATTGATATTCATTATTAATTTTAATACATATTACACAATTATTTTATTTGTACTATAATAATTATTGTAGATAATAATTGTTTTTGATATTATTTATTTATAATAATTATTTATTTTACTTTCTTATAACTGTTACAAATGTTATATATTTATTTATAAATATTATATGATATTTATAATTATAATTATTATATTATGTGAGCATTATTATGTATATATAACAATTATATTATATGAACATTATTTTATACAATAATTTTTAATACATATAAATTATAGGAATATTATCATTTATCATAATTACTATTAAATTACATTATAAGATAATAATGATATATTACACATACTATTGTTATTATAATATATAATAATTATTATATTATATTGATATTCCTTATTATTTGATGTTGGTTATATTTAATCTATTCCTATATATATTCTTCATGTGAAATATGTTTTAAAACAATTCTTTACAATTATTTTCCTGACGATTTGTTACCGCTTGGCCGCCATCTTAGATTCCATGTAACTGGACAACAACCGCTGCTTAGTGCCACAAACTTCCACACTCTACCGACGTGAGGACATTGCACCTCGAAAGATTTAACGAGCAAACCGTTGTTGGTTTTTAGTGGGAGTTTCAGGACTCGAATTCACAACTCGACCGTTCTTGTTGCAAGGACTGAATTCCAATTAATAAGAAAACAGCTCTGATTGTCACTTTTATCGTTATTGGTTATTAATTTATTTGATCTTTTAATACCGAAAGCTAACATTTTAATCTGTGAAATTTTGAATATTTAAATGGTTTCACAGAAAAGTGAACTTCTTTTAGGAATTCAAAATATGAGTATTAGTGCGATTGGGACTGTACTTGATTAATAGTGCGAGTTTTAAGACATTAACATTTATTGCGACTGCTTTGTGCAGTGTTTCCCTTGCAAGAGAAGTGTACAAGTGTGGGTGTGCGGTGGGGGTGACGATCGCAGCGCCAACAATGAGCGTTTTCTGTTTTCCGAGTATATGGCTGTGTAAAGCCATCAAGAAACCAGCATTTTTTACTATTTTGATACTTTTTCTTTATTGTGTCGTGGCATTAATATATTTTCCAAATTTAACTTATCAGGTTACACATTTCAAAAAACGTGTTTAAATTATTATTTTATTTGGGGTAGGGGGAATACAAAATTTTCCCCAAGAGACTCACAACTCTTTCCAAATGATTTAGAATTCATTTTTACATGGAATTTTTCGAATACTATGAGAAGCTATTTGTAAAAATTATATAAGAGCTTAAATTCGAAAAATAGAATATTAAGTGTTCTTTGCAATATATCTATACAAATAAATAAAATTGAAGTGTCTGTTTGTAATTTCAAATTAGCAGCTTTTTACTTAATGCACTAAAAGTATATACGATACTCATAACAAAAAACCAATTTTTAAAATTTTTGTCTGTCTGTCTGTCTGTCTGTCTGTCTGTTTGTTCCGGCTAATCTCAGAAACGGCTGGTGCGATTTTAAAAATTCTTTCACTAATGGAAAGCTACATTAACGGGGAGTAACGTAGGCTTTATTTTATTCCCGTATTCTTACGGGAACGGAAACTATACGGGTCAACGTGAAACTGAATGCCAAGATGAACGCCAAATTGAACGCCAAGCTGAGCTAATGAAGTCGTTGTTTTGGTTACTGGCGACCGATGCTCTTCATGAGACATAACAGTGTTACGCGCACATCATAATTCGCTGACACGTGCCATAATTTTTTTTTATGATAGTTATCTCACTGTTCAGTTAAGTAGAGCATCGGCTGTTTCGGATGCACTTTTAAAAATAATAAATCAAGGCTTCATAAGCAAAAAGCAATGCAAGAAACAAAAAATTGATAAGTTTTAATCCTTTCTCTTTTTTTTATTTACATTTTTAGTCACATTTAAACAATAGTTATTATTTGCTTAATATTTATATTGCAATCGAAGAATAATAATTTTCAAGGTATCTTTCATTTTTCTACCTTTCTGTTTTTCTTAATTCAAATTGTTCTTAATTTCTTAATTGTGAGCTTTTTTCATTCGTTATATTTAAGCTGTTTTAAACTTTAACAGCTGAACTTTAAGTATAATAATTAGAAATCGATGTTAAACATTGTTAGGTTTTTATTCATGAAAATATTTCAGATTTTGATAAAAAACATAGCATTTATGATGATGTTCACAATCTCAATATAAAAGAAGATTCGTGGTTGTGTGAGAGATCCATTTTAGCACCTATAAACGACCAGGTTACTGCGCTTAATCAGCGCATGTTAAATAAGCTTCCTGGTGAATCACAAACATACCTTTCCATCAATACAGTTTGCAATCCGGATGAAACAGTTAGTTATCCAACAGAATTTTTAAACAGTATAATTGTGACTGGTCTACCTCCTCACAAGCTAGAACTTAAGATTGGCGTTCCCATCATACTACTCCGTAATTTAAACCCACCAAAACTTTGCAATGGTACTAGGTTGCGAGTAGTGTCATTGCAAAGAAACGTTATAGAAGGTCGTATAATATCCGGATGCGGAAAAGGTAACATAGTACTTATACCACGAATTCCCATAATACCATCGAATTTCCCGTTTGAATTCAAAAGACTACAATTCCCTGTAAGTGTCAGCTTTGCTATGACAATTAACAAGTCACAAGGGCAAACGTTAAGCAAAGTTGACATAGATTTAACTAAGAGTTGCTTTTCACATGGCCAACTATACGTGGCATGTTCACGTGCGAGGAATGCCACTGGCGTTTTTGTTTTAGCTCAAGAAAATCGTACACCAAATTTTGTATATAAAGAGATTTTTCAATAAATTTAATACTGTATATAGAGAGGATGTTCAATAAATTTATACGAAAAAAACCACACAAAAATTAACAAAAAACAAAGAAAATAAAAAAATAAAACAATAAACACCAAAAAGCAGAAAGAACACAAAAATATAAAAACAAAACATTGATTCACAAAGTAAAAAAATGACATTAAACTCTCTCTCTATATATATATATAGCGTGTATGTATTTCTTAACGTGGAATACAGAATTATTAAGTTTTCGTAAGATCTGTGAATTGAACAAAACACTTTTTTGTAAATTTCTACGTGAACGAAGTCGCGGCTAACAGCTAGTCTATTCAATAAAAGTAAAAAATTTTTATCACACAGTTTAATATTAACCCAATAAATTAATCCATGTATTTAAATTCTACTATAAAATAATAAATTAAATACATTTAAATAAACTGTTAAAATAATAATCATTATTTGCTTGGTAATATATATTAAAATCGGAAATTGGTTGGGATAGACGCTTGTGAGGTAATATCTCTGTTATTGAAGCCTTCCTGATTTTACTTATTTTACGCTTTTATTTACTGAATCAATTGTTTTTCTGATATATTCTTTTTATATTATCATTAACACTTTCTTCTTAAAATTACATGAAATTAATTGCTTCAGCGGCGAACGCAAACTACTTTCATGAGAGAAGATACATTCTTGAAAAAACGCAGCTCAAAGTATCAAGGTGTAATCTTTAGGCTAGAAATTAAAAAAATTTATTGATCTATTACAGGAGTTTGAACCCTTTGACCCCAACTTCTGGACACCACAGAACTGCTTTAACTTTTCTGTTGCCGATATAAATTAATGGACTGTAAATTTAACAACAAAATTTTAATGAGCGAAAACGGATCCCAACCATATGGGATCACTAAACTTTTCGAACTGAATACAAGGTTACTACAGTTGGCTCAGAGCGAAATCTATACAAGGAATTCTCGCCAACTGGCGCCAACATTTTCAAAGCTTCGAATCATCCTAATCATCCTTTAAAATTTGTTGTGATTTTTTTAAAACAGTGGTTCTCAAACTTTTTTAACCCATAGGTCCCTTTTATATTCAAAACTTGTGACTGATCTATACGCGGCTCCACTAATCCCTTTTTATATCTTAAAGGTAAATATTTATTTCAACCAACCTTCATCGAGTAAAGGGAACGTGATTATGTATAAATGATGTATATTATATAAATTCGGTTTTCGAGAGTTGGCAGTAAGTGAGTTGTTGACACGCTGAATTTGATACGTTGGATGTGTGCAAGTAGGAATTAACATGAAGTTTGAGAATTAGTTGTTAGTTGAAGATTGAAAAGGAGTGGAATTAAGTTAAAGATTACAGAGCGTGGAGCCAACGTTATTTGATCAAGCCGAAGAGAGTGCCTGCAAGTGTCCAGTGTAGGATCCGATGCATTAAAGGTTCAGAAACTGTACATTTGATTAAGTAGAAGTTAGTTATTAATGTTATACGTAGTTGTAATTGAACGTATTTAAGCTGTCTTAGATTCAGTTGAGGGTTCGTAGTAGTATCCCATAGAATCTCACCTCCGCACTCTACTTTAATTCATATACCTTAATGAGAATTGTATTGTGTCTGATCTATAATAAGAATTAATATATTAGTTAGAATGAAAACATGTCTGTGGATTATTCTGTTTCTCCCACACATCTAGCCGGGTATGCAGGTAGACAAGAGGGTTCAGATGTGAGAGGGAACCAAACGCTATCACAAACTTGTTCACGGGACCCCTTTTTGTAGTCAAAACTTTCCTAAGGACCCTCCCCCTTCCCAAGTTGGAAAGCTACATAAATGTAGAGTATAAAAATTACCAATTAAAAAAAAAACTTTTGCTGAAGAAGTATTTATTGAAATTATAACTTTTGTTAAAGATAAAATTAAAAAAATTGATGACTTGGATCAACTTGATGGGATGTTTTTAGTATATTTATGTCCGTCTCAATATTTGTGAGTAACAACCGCAAATCCCTACGAGCACTAGTTTTTTGTCGGTTTCTTTTTTTTTTTTTTTTTTTTTTTTTTTTGCGTGACGAGGTTTTCTACGGCATTGTGAATCCACTTTCTACCAAATTGGAAGGCGAGAAATTTGTCAACAACTTCTTTACAATAATCCATAATGCAGGATATAAAATTGGAATCTGTTTTTTGTAACCGAAATGTGTAGTATTGTTCAAACATTGGTTTAAATTCAAAATTTGCGGATATTTCAATAAGATGTTCCTGTATTAGTGTGGATTCATCTGTGTTTGGGATCTGAGAGTTAGCACACGCGCAAAAGGGTTCAACACTCAGTAGGGAATTTCTAAGTAAATAATTGTTATTTGTTTAAATTTCCATAAAAATAAAAATGGATAAAATTTTTATTGTTTTAAATTATTTTGTGGGCCCCCTGACGTTGTCCAGGGACCCCCAAATCAATTTTAATTTTTAATGCCCCCCCCCCTTGAATAATATCAGGGACTACTTTGGGAACCACCGGCTTAGAGGTTCAAACCCCATCCATAAATCAACAGATTTTTAATTTTCAAAGAAAGTTATGAAAAGATTAAAAGATAACACGTAAAGGTTTCGTCTAGGTGCCTTTATTTATGATTTTTTTAATAACGACTCCTCCTACGCCACTGGTCTAGTGTTATTTTGATCTTTCTCTCCCGAAAAAAAAAATAGCAGAGTGGCCGTGGTAGCCAAGTGGTCAAGGTATTGGATCAGGGCTGGCGTGTCATAAGTTCGCGCCCAGTACTACTGAAGACCCGCCGTGTAGGGGAGTGATGCCCGTCAAATCTGTCGACAGCTCAAACGTCCTCCAGTTGGAGTGGTGTGGTAGTTAGGAGACGGGATGCCAGCTCAGATGTCGTCCTCGTCACTTGACCATGGTTCAATATGGCGTCGCTAAAAACCCTCGTGTAGCTGAGCAGTGCGACGTTAATATTCACTCACTCACCCAAAAGAAAACAAAGCTAAGTCAGAAGCACACATTTTTCCAATTCAACGTCTGAGATCCCTCCCCCCTAGCTCCCTGATCGCGTTTCTCATTTTGCTGGAGAAAATGATCAAATTGAAAGAAGTGGTCATATTTATTACACATCTTTGTAAAACTTTTGACTTGACTTGACCTTACCAAAATCCCTTTGCAAGAGCCAACGCCACCTAGGAATCGTGCAGTTTTAAAAACTCCGCTGTGATATCCTTCATAGAATAGTATAATTTGTGTGTAATGAGTTAAAATGTCATATTTTGCATGAGTTTTGGAGTGTGTTTTGTTTGTTTGTGTTTTTAAGAGTATAAATAAGGTTATTTTTATAATTATTTCTTTCTATTTTCATTTCTTAAATTGTAGTCATAAATCGGAGGTAATGAAGTAATAATACATTATAAATAATAAAAATAATAAATTTTATTATAGCAATACTCTTTACATATTACAGAATTTAAATTAAATTCTCTTCATCTGCATCCCATTTTTTAAAATTCGAATTTCATGTGTTTGTCTTAATTTCGTTGGATACGTTCATATCTGTCATTTAGTCCGTTTAAAAGTCTTGTAAAGTCAGGATAGGCGTTGCTCTTTCGTTTTAGAACCTATAAAATCTCAGATTTCATATTTAATGGCTAGGTAACCAAAATTTATACAGATGCTACTTTTATTTTTCTGAATTTTACATAAGAAGTTGTATAACTTTATGCAAAAGGAAATTTTGTGGTAAGCGGCTCAAATAAGTGCTCCAAGTTCCTAACTACTTATCACAATAATGAAATATTATTTATGTTAATAAAGGTCTTGGAAAAGGGGTATATAATTTGGTTGAACTAGTGTATAATATCCTTTCCAGGCTAATTAGAACAGTAATTTACATAATCACGTATTGATATGGACTGTATAATGGTTCGAATAATAAGAGGAAATGTTCTGAGCGTTCATATTCTTCATAAACATGTGAAAAATGGAACATGTCTTTATTACACAAGAAAAATGTTCGACACTATATCTCTTAAAAATTGCCTTTTTAATATCTTTTTACTTTCCTTTCTGTGTTAAGCTTTTATTTTAAAAATTTATCAAAATATATAGTTTGTTGTCGTACGTATTTCAACCAAATATTATGCACTTTTGTCTGAAGCTGCCATCTGGTGTAAAATTATAAAACGAATTTTTAAATTCATTACTACGAATGCATTTTTGTGATTTTACATCTTTCATCAACATCGAATTTTGGTCAATCAGTACTTAAGGATTAAAATAAGTTGAGAATACGGATGTATGTGTGCAGAAGAAAATTTGTGCCACTTAAAAATAGACAAGGAAGATAAAAATCTATGTTACACATATTTTTAAATGCATTGAAACATTTGACCATGTTTACATTTCTTTAGATAAATTATGTTTTTGAATACTGTACTAAATGTGGGCAACATACAGTGTACATTTTGCTTACATCAGTGGCATATATAAAGAAAGGGATCAAGGGTTCACTCCTCTTTCATAGTATAAAATGTTTTTCTTTTCTTTTTTAGCTTTAAGATTTCTTTCCCCTTGGGGGGCCTTTGTCTGTGTATTTCGTTATTATTTTTTTTTAATATGCCCTTTTTTAAAAAGAAGTTTTTGCACGTTATTCGCTAGTATTATTTATACATTCATTTCAGTTATTTTGAAATACAATACGTTTTATTTCATTTTAAATATCCTGCCCAAAAGTACGTGACATTTCTTCAGTCTAATGCATAGGTTCTCAACGTGGGCGTTTGGGGCTTTCATGGGGGCAGTAAAAGACCAGAGAAAATTAGGGGGCGTTGAGATGGCGCGGAGGGACTTGGGCAGATTAACCAAAAAAGGCTAAAAAAACACGCTGATTATGTACTAACAAAAGTAAACTTTAATGCTGTTTATATTATGTGGATTGTATGTATTTAAATCATTTTTATATCACATGTACGAAAATTCAAATATTTCGGTAGTTCGGGAAATGGATGAAAATGGATGAAAGACCTACATTAAACTGAATGATAGAGTGCATTTTAATTTCTGTAGTGCATGTGTTGTCTTTGTATATGAGCAGTAGGAAACATGTTTCGTTCACTGCATTTCATTATGCTTTCATATCAGAATAGGTCCGTCTTGATCTTTGAAGGCCGAAACTGTCAATTTATATTTATTTTGAAAGCAATAGTTTATTATAAATTACTTCGTATCATCAAAACTGCTTGTCTTTATAACAGTAAGCTAAAACACACTTTTATTCCACTCTTTTAAATGAAGAAGAAATTCAGTAGCGTTTCATTTCCAACAATATCCTACCTATGACTAAAATATATAATATTACGCATTTAAATATATTTGTGGCAGTAGATATTTCAGATTCGCAAGTAATAAAATTGGGGCTTCAGAAAAAAATGAAATTAAAAAATATATTATTTTACTAATAGGATATTTTTTTAGAACTTAACTCTTGTTTTCACCCCGTATTATGTACACTCTTATTTCTCTAGAGTGGGAAGAGATAGTATGGAGATATTCACTAGAGGAAAGGGGCGGTATCGAAATATTTACTAGAAAACGGGGCGTCAGTTCAAAAAAGTTTTGGAGCCTATGGTTTAATGCATACAATTATAAGAGACGAAATGCAAGAATGTTTTTAATAACTCTTTTTCTAGAATAAATATAATGAACGAAAAAAAATGTTTTTAGTAATTATTAACTGGGGGCAGGGTACCACCTGACGGCCGACCAACCCCCATTGTACAAAGTATACAATTGTTCATACTCATTGCTCAAATTGTAAAAACATGTAAGTTACAGTTTACAGTTAAAAAAAATAAGTACAACTAAATGCATGTATTTAGTTGTACTTATTTCTTCTTCTTTTTCGCAAAATTCGTTCTTGGGGCTCCTTTTCAGTTAAATCAGCGTTTCTCAAACTGTGGGGCGCGTACTTATAAATGTATCCGGCTGCACAATATATTATATTTGATGAATCAATACTAAGTTAAGGTTTAAAACTTACAAGTAACTTCCACATTTGTAATATATAAAATTATATACAAAATTTAATACTATCTTGTTAATTTCGGCAGTTTATAATCAGAGTCGTATTGTAGCCTTACGTCATAGTAAATTATTATTAAATTGTTATTGTACGGAGGGGGGGGGCGAAGAAAATTATGATTGAAAATTGGGTCGCAAGCATTGAAAGTTTGAGAAGCACTGAGTTAAATCCATGATTGAAGCTACATCGTCCAACATTCCATTGATAAAATCCTGAGATTTTCATAAGTCCGCTGCTCTTGCAGCTTCCTGGAAAGTTTTTAGTTCCATTGATTGTTAATAAGTTTTCGTATGAAACGGTGTATTTCTTCTAACGCAATTATACCAGTGCAGGCAATCGTTGGACATTGGTGACATTACATGAAACAAAGCGCATGATTGCCAATTCAGTGCGTACGACACATGCAAAATCGGGATTGCGAACTTGACGAGTTATTTTGAAAGTTGGTATTGTTGAAATAGTATGTATTACCGCATCACGAAAAACTTTTCCTATATGTATAGAGACATTTTTTTCTATCCTGATTAAGAGTTAAATGACTCAAAATATTTGATCCCTTTTCTGTTAAATTTGTTATCTCATTAAAAATTTATTCTTTATATTATAACATTAATGAATGAGTCTGTTATGTACAATGATTTAGCTAAACTTTGACTGATTTAATTTTTGTTAGAAAAATGAAATTTTTGAATGTTACATATTAAAATACAAAGATGATAATTAATTTTCATCTGTGTATTTTAGTATCGTTCTTATATAATTTAAGGTAGGCTACCTAAAATAAATACTAAATGTGATTGTACGGAAAAATTTTACAGTATTTTCTCCCTCTAGAATTCGGACATCTTGCAATTAAGTACCGATTTTTTCCTTTATTTAGTAAAAAAATGGAACATCGTGTTGTTGTTGTTTCTTATGCCACCTGTCTGACGGTGTCAGATCGAGGCCCACGAAATTCATCGTGGCAAGGGGCTAGGTCTACGCCTGTCGTTAGCTTTTAACTTTGAGCACCGTGCAGGTGACAGTACGATTTGGCTCAGTTCATTTACAATAGATGGCGACACCACCTATCTCCACCTCCACAATTTAGGAATAGAACTGGAGGGGAGGGAAATATTCTCCAGCCCCCTGCACCCGTGGTTGCTGCTACGACCGCCCACAAGAATTTTGGATCCATTGATTTAACGAGCATGTTCTCCGAGTGTACTCGGAGGGTATTTGGTGATATTGGGCATCGAATCCAGTCCTTCCGGTCTGGCTTCCGATGCTCTAACCTCTAGGCTACACACGGCCCTATAGAACATTTTACACAGGTTAACTATAATATTAAAAACTTTCCGAATATTCCTTGTTATCTTAAATTATATTTTTAAAAAAAGATAATGGTACAAATTATCTATGAAGTATATTTTTGCAGGCTGGTAATTATATTTCTGGGTATCGAGGCAAGAAATATTCCATTTAAGATGGGGAAATACGGTTTGAATAAGCATCCTCTTTAAATGGAACAATATCTTGACGTGATGTATGGTGTGTATGAAATTGAGAGAACGTGACAGCAATTCACGCGTCGTTCACGTCTCTTGATAGTGGTTTAAAATTATCTAAAACAAATTGATATTAAGAAACAGAACAATTTCCATGGTTACGCATTATTTTTCTACTTTGCTATTGTTTCGAAATAAAAAACACAAGAGTAACTTTTAAGCAAGTGATATCCAACTTTTATCAGATTCTCTTGTTTCGAAAATACGGAAACTTAATCGAATCACAGGGATCCTTTTAAAATCCAAATCATGAGACACTCCACAAATTTGACATTAAATTAAAATTTTCTGTTTTTGAGATTTACCTAAAGAATGATTAAATAAAGCGATTATGTAAATGCATCTAAAGCCAGAATTTGGTAATACATAATTTCAGTGCAAAAAAAAATTTTTTTTTAAAATTAGTCTTCTTTTGTTTTGGATTTTTTTTATCTCTTGCACTTAATGCATTGCATAAAGGCTTTTAATTACGAAGGAATGTCATTTTTTAGTTGATTCCGTTAAACTTTACGGTGTCATGTATTTTTTTAAAATCAAACTTTCCTGGTTTCTAACAAATGAAGACGTTACTTTAACAGTTTAATTTGTTGAAAAAGATGATTTTTTTATTTAAGTTCTCACACAAGATTTACAAACATTTTAATAAAGGTTTAAGTTCCCTTAATTTGTGCCATTTTAACGTTACTTTTAAATTTAGATGGATGGCATTTCTTTTTTTCTCTAGATATTGCTCTGTGGTTCCTACACCTCCTAAGAGGTTTTCTACTAGTGTATCTGGCCACAGAGTAACTGGGTGGTTACTGTCATGAAATCATCAAAAGCGATTCTTAAGTTCGAGTATTGGTTTCCTTGAAGATCCGCCATGTATAGAGAGGTTTATACGTTGGCGTGATGTGGGAAAGGGGAGTGCCAGCTCAGGGTGTCGTCCTCGTTACTTGACCGAGGTTCAAAGTTATGCTATCTGTCGCCAATATCCATAGTGTCCATTATAACTAGTTCGACGTGTTAATCCTAAATCAAACCTAGTGGTGTTTTTATTCCCTGGTGGTATGTTTGTGAAAAATAAATCTACTTAAAAATTTAATTAGCAAAATGCTTATCGAGAGTGTCATCAATCGCATTACAAGACGCAATTAATCGATTATTTCTGGCCACATGGTATTAAAATATTATTTACAGGGGGGAAAAGTGTTTTTCTTCTAATTCTTAGTTCTCAAAACTAGGAAATCTTTTTTTCTAGGCCATCAATCCATTAAGTGAAATTACGTGTATAAAATACACGATGCATTAAAATAACATTGCTAAAATATAGATGCATACGATATAATCGCATCCAGATAAATTTTGAATAAGCTTTGAAATTTGCTTTTCGATGATAATTTGGAAAACATTTAATGTTATGATACTGAGAGATTTTTTTTTTAATTTAAGCTCATGACTAAATTGAGAATTAGATGTAAAAGAAATGCATTTAACAGATTATTTACAATCAAGTTAAAAAAAAAAAGACATCGATGGTGGAACATGTTATAATAGATTTCTATTAGCTATATAACTTTAATTTTGTAAGTTCTTTTTTTCTTTTTCTCGTTATAGGAAAGGAAGTTCGGAATGTTTGACCTCACGCAGAAAATTTCAAAAACTTGACATAAATTCTAAAAAAGAAAAAAAATTCTTACCACATATTAGCTGTAGACTTCCCAGAAAACATTTTTTTTTCTTACTATCCCTAAATAGTTGCAAATAATATAAATATGTATATACATACATGTGACAGAATCACAAAATTAAGTGGCAATTAATTTTTATTAATTATCATTAAATTTCCTATTTCATCCAAAACAATCGTGTAAAATAATTTCAGTTCAACTGTTCAGCTATGAAACGTGAGGGAAAAAAGATCGTTTAAAGTTTTGACCCAAGTCGCTAAAAATGAAGCCAACATGGCTGTATCTGTAATTCTTTAAATAATTAATTTCAGTCAATAATTTAATTAATTATAGTTAAATTATCGTATTGATACGCAAAATAATAGTATATAAAACATTTCAGCTCAAATGAGCGCTTTAAAATAAGAGAAAAACCTTTTAAGTTTTGACACAAGTCGCCAAAATGGTCGCTAAGTCACCAAAAATGATGCCAACGTGACTGTATTTGTAATTCTTTGAATAATTAGCTTTAATCAATTAATTCTTATTAATCATAATTAAATTACTGTATTGTCATCCAAAATAAGCGTGTATAAAAATTTCAGCCCAATTGAGGGCTTTAAAATGCATTGTATTAACGGTTGAAAATATGAACACGATAAATATATAGAGAGAGTGAGCTAATTGAGTAGGAATTGAATAATTGACAATTTTTAATTAGTGTATTTCCGATTATTATCATTGCATGTGTTATGTTTTAATTATTATTATTATTATTGCATGTGTTATTGGAATGGCCTTTCATTGGAGAAATTTTATAATTTAATCACCAGTATTTTGCCATTTAAAAAAAATAATTCATTAGTGCCATTCAGCGACAGTGCCGGGTCAGGTACATTATCTGTGGTCCGTAACCATTATCCAATGTGTAAACATAATAGTTAGTTTTCTTTGCATCCTAATCATGCTTGTTGAACATTGTACAAGGAATCACATTTAACTTTATTTCACACTCACTTTGAATCCAAAACTATGTAACTGACCTTAGCTGCTTTAAAGTATAAGCAGTGTTCAATAACAATAGCTCACCAGTCGTTTTGCCATTAATAGCTTACCTTAGAACATAGGTTCCTAACCTTTTTTGAGCTAGCGCCATCTTTTATAGTGAATATTTCGATACCACCCCATCCCATGTCAGAGAAATAAAAGTGTACATAATACATGATGAAAACAAGAGTTAAATCTTAAAAAATATTCTTTACTAATAGAATACATATTTTTTAATTTAATTTTTTTTAAACCCCAATATTTTTTCTTACTTGCAAATCTGAGAAATAGTTATTGCCACAAATATATTTAAATGTGTAATATTTTAGTCATAGATAGGATATTGTTGGAATTGAAACGCTACTGAATTTCTTCATTTAAAAGAGCGGAATAAAAGTTTTAGCTTACCTGCTATAAAGAGAGGCAAGGGTTTTGAAGATACGAAGTAAATCAAAATAAACTATTACTTTCAAACTAAATATAAATTGACTGTTTCAGCCTTTAAAGAATCACACGTTAATTCCTGGTTTACATATTTAATTATGTTTGTTGGATAATATACGTAATGAAATGCATTGAACCAAACATTTTTCCTACTGCTCACACAGACTTCAGACACAGACAACACGTGCACTACAGAAAATTAAATGCAGTATATAATTCAATTTAATGTAGGTCTGAATGTAATGTAATCTTTAAGTTTATCATGCACTTCTCGAACTACCGAAATATGTGAAATTTCGTGCATGCGATATAGAAATAATTTAAATACATAAAATCAATACATAAACAGTATTAAAGTTTACTTTTGTTAATACATAATCAGCGGGTGTTTTTTATAAATTTTTTTTTTTAGTCCATATTTAGTTAATCTGCCTAAGCCTCTCCGGGCCATCTCAACACCCCCTAATTTTCTCTGGGTCTTTTACTACCCCCCGGAAAGCCTCAAATGCCCACAAGGGGGCGTTATCGCCCACGCTGAAAACCTATGCCTTAAAAGAATAGCCTATTCTCTTTCTTATTAATCTTGTATTTAAGGTATTAAAAATTGACTTCAATGGCATAAATGTTTTTCAAAAATATGGATGGTTTTTTTCCAAAAAATATTAAACATTGAACTGTGTGTGTGTGTGTGTCTTGAAATTTAAATTCACTTTTTTGTAGTTATTGAGCATCTAAAAGAAAGAGAAAAAAAACACGCTCTATGTCTATATATATTTTAAAATTGTTAAATTATTTTTCCTGAGATTTATTGTAAAAAAACTGAGTGTAAGTATTTACAATAGATTAGACGGTGAGATAAATTTAAGGATTAGTTAGGATTTATCAACAAATTCATAAAGCATTATTTTTAAAAAGAAAAATATTCATCTGTTTTTGAAGTGCATTAATACTCTCTGGAAAACAAATACTTTATAGCTTTTGATAAAAAATATTTTTCGTTTTCCCCTCCTTTTCGCAAGCACACACACAGTACACAGTTTTCAGTCCTTAAGATATCGAAAGAAAAGAAAAGGAAGAAAGTCCGAATAGAGTACTAAACTTCTAAACTTTTTGAGGATGCACGTGGGAAAACATTCCAATGTTTAGATACGCAAAATAAAATAAAAAGCTGCGTGTTTAAAAAGAAGCTACCGCTTATTATTATTATAGATCTGAAAAACAATCAACCAGATGAGATTCTACCATCTTAAATGCACCGTTGCTTAAATCTCGCATACATCAATTCATTTTACACTCGATCAACTCAGGTATATAAACTGCATTCCTTGCTTTATTTCTTCTTCAAATCTAAACATTGGTTTTTTTTTATCGCCATTCCTTTGTTCTCGTTTCAAAACACTTGAGCTAGCACGAATTCGTAATCAAAACAAATTTTTTATTCTAAGCTGAATTTCACACCGTTCAACCGCGACGATGTCAAAATAGAACGACTTGTATGGTAATAAAAGGCCAATTTAATACATTATCATTCTATGAAATTTGTCGCACAAGTTGGCCCTACCTGCGACCTTTTTATAGACAGTCAAAAGTATACATTATTAAATACTTGTATAAAGGAAAACCAGTATCAAATAAATGTGCATGACTCACAATCTCACAGACCTAGGCACAAACCGACTCCCGCTTTTTGACTAAATGAATAATAAAGGTGTATGGGGGGTAGGATTAGGCATAGACACGAACGACGGATAAGACATAATGATGTAGTCTTGTCACTGTTGCCCGTAAGCATATACAGTCGACTCTCGATAATTCGAAGGGACAAATGAAAAACTTCGAATTATCAAGAGGGTAGGAAGAAACTCCCAAAATACCCGAAGATAATTTTTTTGAAACTATGTAATAAAACAACAATTGTACATATGTATAAAATTATTTTAAAGTATTTTTTTAAGGTACATGTTATACAGTATAAATATTAAACAGACGTTAATAGTCCTGTATTAGAAGAATACATTTATGTATTAAAACAATACATACTGTACATAACTATTTTTTTTTATGAAAAGATCCGTTATCTTTTTTTGTTATTGTTTTTTAGCATTCAATCTAACTTTGTCAACAGATTTTTCTAGAATAAATGACGCTTGAAAAACGTGCGCATAAACACGATTTTGAAGGAAAAGTTGCATAGTTTGTTTAGTAACACTTTATCATCTGTCAGAGTTATCGGGGTCAACTCCGATGGTCATCAAAGGGACTACGTTACAGGGGATACAAGCAGAAACAATACAACACAAAACATGTAAGCTCCAACGTGTTTGCTGCAGGACTCTACACGATAGTGAGTGTTTGAACTGTCAAGTTTTATTAGATCACTTCAAATTATCGAGTGTTGTAATCTGGCCGGTCACAGATTTTACTTTGAAATATTGAGTGCACCAAAATATATTGTTACGTAGATCGGGGTTCGAGGATTTTATGCAAAAGCAGTCGTAAGCAACAAGAGAGCTCTTTGCGAGCGATGAGTATTTATTGAGGAAAATCAACCCTTGAAATACAGGATTTAGCAACAAAATTCGCAGAATAAATAACAGAAGGATTTCACACCTTCAACAGCACTCAGACACAATAAGCAGTGTCTAAAATACACGTATGTAAATGACTATTCACAAGCACAGCCGAGCTGATCAAGTTCAAGGCAAGTCTACTAATCACTAATCAAAACAATGCTCACTGCTCGCTGGTTGAAATCAGACTGACTGTTGCGGCGAGTATCGTTCTATTTATAGCCGGGGCCGAAATTTCTGGAAAGATGCGCTCGCGTCACTGATCGGGAAATTAATGGATTTCTCTACTAATTTCTAGAAGAATCCAGAGGGTCCTGAACTCGCCAACATGGTCGCCAATGTCGCCAAATTTCTCACCAAACTCGCCAAATTGCTCGCCAAAAATGATGCCAACTTGGCTCTATCGCCAATATTTCGCCAAGTTCCCATTGAATCGCCATTGTAACGCAAGGGACGGCGTTGCTTGTGAATATTACAATTTTAACATGAAATAAATATAGCATAGAGTAATATAAAGGCATTGCACATCCAAATACAAATTATTTACATTATTTTATACAAAATTCGTAACAATATTGTTTTAGTTCGAAATATCAAAAGTTTTTCTAGGGGCTGAGCATATACTTCGAATTAGCGAGAGGTTCGTATTACCGAAGGTTTCGATTATCGAGAGTCGACTGTATAATAAAACTGCAAATCTACATTATTGATCTCTATTCTATAACTCTGCATGCATTATCGCTTGAATCGAAATGTATCAAATATGCCCTACAGTGTGGCACACTGAATCCTATCGCTAGATTGGTTTGGCATGCCAGAGCTAAAAGGTTGCTGATTCCTGCTTTAAATCATTCAACTGGAAGTACATAAGTTTTGAGAATAACTTTCTCCTTGTTAAAGACTTGAGGCATTCCTACTTATATTAAATCGCACAAATATACATTTTTAAACCTTTTTTTTTGGGGGGGGATACATCTTTTGGAAATATACTTCTTGCTGGGTTTTGATATTGTGTCATTATCAATTGCTCAAAAGGTAAATATTATTAAGAAATAAACCAAAAGAATCAATTTACAAAGTAAAAATATATTTTTTCAAAGATATAAATCTTTGCAAAAATATATTTTACATGCTTTTATTTAACTTACAATGTATGTATGTATGTAATTTGTTCGGGTGGAATCTTGCAACTCAATATTGAAGCTGATATCTTCATCTCATTGAGCTGAAATTTTGTATACACGTTTAGTTTGGATGACAATGCATGTTTTGACCATTTTTATTTCGATATTGCAATTAATTAAAAAGATATTAATTATAAATTTTAACTAGTTTTGGGCGCCAACTTCGATATATCTGCATTGTAGTAATAATGTTATTGTTACAACAATAACAAAAGTTGGCTTCGAAAATCGGTTCTCAGCCAAACTGGAATTCTATAACGTTGCGTTATTGACTGTATTAATTAATTTTGTCTAAAAAATAATTGCATTTCTACAACGTATGCAATTCTTTTTACAAATTTCTATCTATTTTCTTGGATTTAAATTCAAAACAAAAAAAAGTAGAGCTATTTTTCAAGTAGATTGGTACATTGTATACCCTTCTCATCGCTGCCAAGTTAAACTGAGATAGAGTATTGTAGAAATTCTTTAAAAAATTTATCTAACTTTAATCTATGAAACTCAGAAAAAAATAATTACAGAATCGGAGAGATCAGTTATTTCTTCCCGATACGGTATAAAGTTTTTTTTACAAAATAATAATATTTGTATTTCTTACGATTTTTTAAATGAGTAAAAATTGATGCGTTTTTATGAAAATAATGTCTAAATCATTGTGCATGATTTTTTTGTTTAAATAAATCGCCATTCCGTACAAAAACAGCTCATGCTTTTCTCTTATAGAATCAGTCATTTAAAAAATAAGATGCCAAAAACTTTTTTTTTACGATTTTTCAAAAAATACTCAAAATTTTAATTAAACTTTTAATAACTTCGTCATTTATGAAGATAAACTCATGAAACTTTTTTTTCGTGTGTAGAACAATATTACCCAAGATCCGAACGAAGATTGAAAAAAAAAATGCTTAAAAATTACGGATTTAAGAAAAAAATTCTGTTTTTCGTCTAGTATCCTTTTTGCGAGAATTCATTTAGCTAGACTGTTCGAAAATAACCGGCAAACACCTAGCAACAATGATGCGTTGAATGAGATGAACAGACTGAGGAACCTGTCCAGTGATAACAAAAACGTAAAAAATAAATTAAAAGTAAAAAATTTTTTTTAGAAACAAGCTTTTATTTAAACGCGCTAAAAAGAATAAAATAAACTTTTCTTTAAAACTTTTTTACTATCAACTTATAACCTCATTACACAATTTATATGATATAAAAGCTTGTCACGAGATTTACCTCTGCAGATAAACAAGTAAATTAAATAAATTGATCTGAATGGTTTTAATTTTTGAAAATTTCAAACTAAGTAAATAAGAGTACTTTAATCTCGGGACTAGCTTTTATATCATATAAATTGTGCAATGACGTTATAAGTTGATAGTAAAAAAGTTTTAAAGAAAAAGTTTATTTTATTCTTTTTAGCGCGTTCAAATAAAAGCTTGTTTTTAAAAAAGGTTTTTTACTTTTAATTTATTTACTTTAAAAATTGATTCTTGTGTAGTCTTCAAACTGTGTCCCCCGATTCACAATAAAGAATCGTAAAGACAATGATACATGTGTAGGTAAAATAAATTCAGGTTCTGTACAAAAATAAAAAAAATCACAAGTATCAACAGTTTTATTTGTGTTAAATAACTTTATTTTGTAATACTTTTTTTGTAACATAATAAAAAACATCAAAACTATTTTTCATATACACTCAATAGCCAAAACATTATGACCTGGATGACGTGGAAGGCACGTGATCAGGTGGAAGTGGTATTTAACTGCTGCTGGTGAGTCTAAAGAATCATTCTTTCGCTTAGTTCTGTGTGTGAAGGGAAAGGCTGCGGATCTAAGCGACTTTGATAGAGGGCAGATTGTAATGGTTCGAAGGCTCGGAACAAGTATTTCCGAAATTGCACGACTCGTGGGTTGTTCGCGATATACAGTTGTTAGTACGTATGCAAAGTGAATGAATGACGGTGAAACGAGCAGCAGACGACATGGTGTTGGACGTCCACACGCTATCAAAGAAAAAGGTCGTCGGAGACTGTCTCGCATGGTGAAGCAGATCTGGAGCCAGACAGTGGCTCAGCTGACAGCCCAATACAATGAGGGGCCAAGTAGAATAGTATCGGAGCACACTGTTCAGTGAACACTGTTGAATATGGGGCTACGCAGTAAACGTCCCACTCGTGTGCCTTTGTTAACCAAGCGTCATCGCCAACTGCGCCTGAGCTGGACCCGGGAACATCGCGACTGGTCCATGGATCAGTGGGAGAGAGTTGCCTGGTTAGATGAATTACGGTTTGTCATTCATCACGCCGATGGCCGTGTCAGGATACGCCGTCTTCCAGGCGAACAGTTGCTCCCTCAATGTACAGTAGGTCATACACAGGCCGGTGGTGGCGGTATTATGCTTTGGGGGACGTTCTCTTGGGCGTCTCTGGGACCCGTAGTTGTGGTAGAGCATACCATGAATGCTACAGGGTATTTGAACATCATTGCGTTCCAGTTGCACCCTTACATGGTCTCTGTTTTTCCAGCTGGGAATTGAATGTTTCAACAGGACAACGCCCCGTCTCACAGGGCTAAAATTGTGTTGGAGTGGTTCCAGGAACATGATGCTGAATTCCGCCACCCAACTCACCGGATCTCAATCCGATAGAACACATTTGGGATGTCATGGGACGGCAGCTCAGAGTTCAAAGACCACCCATTTGCAACATCTCGCATTTGCGTGACCGTTGCTTAAACATCTGGTACAATCTGTCTCCGTTCATCTACCAAGGACTTGTGGAATCCATGTCAAGGCGGGTTGAAGCTGTGTTGCGTGCCAAAGGTGGGGCAACTCGTTATTGACAGGTGGTCATAATGTTTTGGCTCTTGAGTGTATGTACTACCTACTAGACCAGGGGTGGCCAACCTTTTTGAGAAGAGTGCCGCCATCTAATAAAGAATTATGCGCGCCACTTTAAACTTTTCCAACAAACAAAAGAATAAGAAAAGATGAAAACATTTTACTTATAGGCAAAACGCAAATTTTTAATGCAAGTTCAAGTAGTGGAAATTTAAAAATAATATAATAAATAAGACAAAAATACTAACGTAAAATTTATTGTTAATAAACTTTTACAGGTCCAATTATTTATGCTAAGTATAAAAAAAGAATGAAATAATTATCAAACAGATGGGAAACAATTAAAGTCTAGCAGGAAGATTATGAAAAAGAATATATGAAAAGATCAGCATTTTTTTATCACCTTGAAAATAATGCAACCTAACAATGAATGAATCCTGCAAAATGGATATTAAATTTTTAAATCTACCCTAGCTCGGAGCAATTTTAACTTTGATAGATAGCTTCTGCCTCAGTGTGAAATGGGTTAATTTTTTAAAATCAAAATCGAGACAAAAAAAGCAAAAGTTTGATTACAAAAGATATATGAGGGGGTAGGAAAAGTATATACTGTATTTAATCCACGGATTACGTGTTAAAAAAGTTTCAAATTTCCTTGTGTGTATTATACGCCGCCGTGGATGGTATGATAAAAAAATTCTCCATCAGAAACGCATACAATATAGTTTTGAAATAAATACACCAATTATGTTTTATAAAATAAACTAGCTGAGCCGGCCACGCGTTGATGTGGCTTTGTTTTAACACGTTGGTTCAATATTATTCTAAGCTATTCAATACAGTCAAATTAATCTTCGTTTATAATTTTGGAGGGTTGAAATAAAGTATAAAACAACAAATTATTTTAGTTTTGCATTTCCTTCATCTCCTATTTGAGTGTAGTATAATGCATGAATTACTAACGAAGTCGTTAAGTAACACCACATGAAGATTTAAGTTTATAAATGTGGTGAATAACGTTGATTCTTTGCAATTTTTAAAATTATTTTTATCATTTTAAAGTATAACAACAAATGATTTTATACAACTAATCGCTAATTGGTGCACAATATTTTTCGGTAACCCGTATTTTGCTAACTCAAATAGATTCAACGGTTTCCGCACACGTGAGCATGTAACATCTAGTTGCCCATTCGAGAGACATGGATTTTCTAAGTCCAGGTATCAAATGAATATTGTTCAGTTTCAGATTCATTTATGGTCATCGCGAAAGCAAAACGAATCAGAATTGAAGCCTTTCGAATGGTATTAGAGATTCTGACGGTATCAGTGGAATACGTGGCAACAAATTACGTAGTAGCAGAACCGAATTTTCGTTCAAACTTTACAGTCAAAATGTTTGCATCAAGAAGTTCCCGGTATTATTTTTTGATGATCAAACGTGCACCGTTGCATTATCTAGGTGAATTTAAGTTACGCAGATAATAACCAGGGAACCAACCGAAGATTATGTGGTGACATTCCTGATATGTCTAGAGAATTCAAAAAACTCGGTTAAAAAATTTACGGTTTTGTTTTCATCAACAATAGTGTGGATTGGTTTAAAAAACGTTGGATCAACTGGCAAGATCTTTGTGTCTGAAAGTTTATTTCATCACAATATCAACATTTTTTCTGATTAAGTAACATGATTACAGAGGCAATAATTATTAAGATAATTATACAGTATATCCTGAAAGACACTCTCAATCAGTTCCTTTTTGCCTAAAGAACATTAGAGAAATCGTCTGGGTATTTCATGCATCATGTATTGGGATGAAGTTCTACATCACCGTTTCCAATATTCAGTAGTTGGTTAGGAAATATTTGCTCTGATTGATTATCTTGCAAATGTACTCGCGTGTTTATGGTCAGTCGAAGTGTTTCCACGTTTCGCCATCAAACCGATTCTTTTAAACAGGCGTTAATCTGTTGAGCAAAAGTAGAGCGTGTAATGGCTGTTAATACCTGTCGGAAATCACCAGACAGTAATACAACATCAACACCGAATATTCTCTCGTTGCCATTTAAATCTTGCAAAGCTCTATGTAATGCTTTGAGTGAATGTTTATGGTTCATGGTACACTTATCCCTGATCATGACTGAATTCATTTGCAATACTGTATCCAATCCACTCTTTTTTTTAATAGTACATATTGTATCTTGTATTTTATGAATGTCCAATGGCAGCTGATGCGGAATGTGCGGTTTTCCGTTATCTGACACAGTGACAACAATGCTCGAAGATCCAATTTCCTATTGCAATCATACTTTCGCACGACTGCACCTGAAAGTTTAGTTGCTACAGGGAATGAAAATCTGGAGGTGGAACTCGAACACAAAGCCATTTGACCTCATTCCAGCAATATCCAGAAAATTTACGGAAACTTTTGAAATCCGTATCCAGATTCTCGTTCCCACCCCGAGAAGTACTCGGTGCTCACCTTCGACGCCCTTGCTCCTGTAAGTTCAGTCTCTGAAGGGGGACATTATTGTCGGTCGGCATTATCCGGCAAAGTTACGGGAGTTTCTAAAATCCAATTTCCAGTACAATATTTTCTCATAGTATTGTAACAAGGTAGCATTGATCCCCTATTTATGTCTAGTTTGATGGATTAGAGCAGCTTGGAGGCAAAACAACTCAACAGCAGGTGAAAACAACTCAACTCCCCCTATCAACTCGAAAACCAAAACCATAGCAGGAGGGAAACAACTCAACTCCACGCAGCATCCACAGAAGGGAAACAACTCCGCGCCTGCGCCTCCACCGCGCCTACGCCTTTACCGCGCCTGCGCCTTTACCGCAGAATCCGCTTTTCTTACCTACTGTGGTCTTTAAACTGTGTTCCACGGAACCCTGGGGTTCCACAAGGCATACTCAGGGGTTACACGAATCACAATAAGAAATCTAAAAGAAACAAATATGTATGCAAAATGGATTCACGTTCTCTATGAAGTTTATAAGTTACAAGTATTGAAAGCTCATCGCCCCCTCCCCTATTCATTAACACTGAAAATTTTATTCATATATAATAACTTAAGTTTTTTTTTTTTTTTTTTACAACACTTTTTAAACTTTTATTATAAAATAATAAAGGAATAATACAACATTTTAACTTTATATATATATATATATATACTTTCTATACTAGATTGTGAATATTCTATTGTTTACTATCTCGCGTTCCACGAGATAATTTTATGCTCGTTAGTTAGCACAATTTCTTGCAAAACTAAATAGTTTTCTAATGGAAAATGCACTTTTTACATTATTAGAAAACAACACCTATAATGAAGGAAAACGAACAACATGTTATAGAGTTGATGTTAAAATCTAAATTTAAGCAAGAACAGCTTCTAATTTTTAGGTTTCAAATTCTCTCTCGTGCAAAATACACTCGATTTCTCACACAGCTATAAACATTTTAATGCCATTCTGAACATTGCGTTTAAGTTAAATATATTTCTCAATGTAAGTGGCTACGACAACAAAGTTTAAAAGCAAATTAAACTCAGAATAAGTAATGGAATTGCACTTATAGACGAACCTAGACTTCGACAGTTCGTAAGAAAAAAAGGAAACACATACTTCAGTTACTAAACATAATGCATGGCTAGGTGACACTTGAATTATATATTAATATTATTAATGAGTAAATTACATTAACAAAATTACATAAGAATTTTTATAACAATAAATGCCAATATTTTTTAATTGCTTTTAAATGAAGTGCCTGTAACATGTTGATCTACTTAAAAAATAACTTTGAGACATATTCTTCGACGTATGTGTTTGGAAGGGGGTTCCACGAAAACACTTTCTAGTTCTAGTTGTAACACAAAAGCACTTTCAAATTCTAGGGGCTCCGTGAGTCGAAAAAGACCACTGTTCTAAGAGAGAACTGCTAATACACAAAGTCTCGTCCCCAAACGAATTTCCTTAGTCATGCCCCCCACCCCCACCCTGTAAAACCTTTTCGTGTCAACCAAATTAGCACTGAATTCATATGTTCAATAAAATTTTCATGATTTTCTAAACAACTTGTTAAGCGTTTCAAATCAGAAAATTCGGTTGTGTATTGAGAATTTGTTTTAGAAAAAAGTCTGAAGGTCAAACAAAAAACATTACCAATACTAGTCGAATAACATAGCCAAGATCTTTCAGGCACTTTTCAATTTTTAAGTTTTTTAAAGAAATGATTATTCGCGCGCGCGAAAATTATCTCTTTTGTCCTTTGTATTCTCTTACCGAAACAGAATTATGTTGTTTGGATTTTTTATTTTGAAAATAACCCATTGCATGTGAAAGGATATAATCAATAAAATTATCACTTAGCAATCTAGGCCACGAACCCACGTCAACGTATTTTTTAAACTCAAACCCAGCATTTTATAAACACTTTTCGGTCGGGGCATTACTGATGTCTTCTGTCTGAACAACATATTTTTTCAGAAGGCTGCTGGTCATCGAGATCTTGCATATTTTCAGCATAAATATTTGCTTGTTGTGTTTCTTCTTCCGCATAGCGGGGGCCCCAAGGTTCTAAGAGGCCCAAAGCCTTTGTTATGTTATGGTTTTTCAATCCTTTGTAAGATCCGGTTTGGGGCCCAAAAACCTAATTGCACCAATTGCACAAAAATAAATGGCTACGGAAAAAATGCCACTACGTTTGTATAAGTGCTCGATGCTCAACGGCACCGTCCTATGATAGAGCCTCTGCCTATTAATAATTAATTTCCGCTTATTCGGTGGTAGGGAGGAAGAACAAAAGAAAATTACTCTTGCTCTCGAAAATAAAAATAAATTTGATATGGTATTTCGGGTATTTTATTTTTGAATTGTATTTTTTACTGGTTTATTAGTTTAATATTATTTTGATTGTAAACATCTTTTTCTGTTTGTTATCTTCAACGGGTAACGGGGCCCCTGGGCTGCAGCCCATTAAGCCCATACGTAGATCCGGCCCTGTCTATAACGCCCCTCAAGTCCCGCAACGAAACTTGGGGGCAATTTTCACGAAACCCATTTTGTAGCGGATCTCTACCCTATGAAAGGAATCTGCCTACTAAGTTTCAAGACTGTACGTCTAATAGCTTAAAAATTGGAATTTATAACGCCCCTTAACCACCCCCCACAACACCCCTTGGGGGGGTCAATTTTCCCAAAATCCAATTTGAAGCGGATATTTACTCCATGAAAGAAACTTGCCTATCAATTTTCAAGTAGGTAGGTGAAGTAGTTTAAAAACGGATATATTTATCTATTACGCCCCTTAATCCCCCGCAACGACACTTAGAGGTTGTGTTTTCACAAAACCTGCATTGCAACTGGCCATTATTCTACAAAAGGAATCTATTTATCAAATTTAAAGACAGTGCGTCAAATAGTTTTAAAATGGAAATAATAATCTATAACGCCCTCTAAGCCCCCGCAACGCCACTTGGGGGTCGATTTTCACAAAACTCATTTTGTAGCGGATCTCTACTCTATTAAAGGAATCTGCTTACACAATTTCAAGATTGTACATCGAGTAGTTTAAACATGGAAACAATTTTTATAATGCCCCTTAACCTCCTGTAACGCCCCTTACATTTCGAATTTCGCAAAATCCGTTCTTAGCGGATGTCTACTCTATAAAAGGAACATGTCTACCAAATTTCAAGTCTGTAGCTTGAATAGTTCCAGAGATATTGTGATTAGTCAGTCACTTTTCTCCTTTATATATATAGATATCCTAGCAGTTACAAAGCCCGCTTCGCTGGGTATTTCATAATGTTTTATAAATATATATACTATATATATATATAAATAAATTGATATCTAAGCCATAGTATTAGGAATTCGATTATATTGAAAAATATAAGTATACCCGTAACTCTCGACTCTTGATATAAAAAATGACAGGACTTCTAATTTGTATTTTTTAAAAATTAAAGCATAGAAGGATATTTGCACTTTCGTAACCCTATAACCAAGTGGATTTCCGCATAACCAATTTTTGGTGGATCTCTACTCCATAAAATAAGCATGTAAGACAAATTTTATTATCAATACCCTCCATAATTCCGTTGAGAGTCGTTCTCCAATATAACTTTTCTTATCGGATTTCAATTTAACAAAAGGAAAATGCAAACCAAATTCCACTATTAAAGTCCTTGTAGTTCAAAAAAGAACTTTTTTTCGCGTCAATACACCCCAGTAACCCCCTGCTCCCCCAGGAGAAGGGTATTCCCAAAATACATTCTTAGTAGATCCCTATGCAACAAAAGAAAAATGCTTAACCAATTTCAAGTATGTGGTTCTAACAATTCAAAAACGGGAATATTTTTCTATAACTCCCCGTGACCCCTTGCAACCCTCCTTAGGGGTCAATTTTCGTTTTAATGGAATCTGTTCCATGAAAGGAACATGACCACCAATTTTCAAGAAAGTAGGTATAATAGTTTAAAAACGAAAATATCCATTACGCCCCTTAATTTCCCGAAATGAAACTTGAGGGTTGATTTTCGCGAAACCCATTTTGTAGCGGTTTTCTACTCTGCGAAAGGAATCTTTTTACCAAATTCCAAGACTGTACGTCTAATAGTTTAAAAACGGGAATAATTATCTATACCGCCCCTTTAGCCCCCGCAACGCCACTTGGGGGTCTGTTTTCACAAAACTCATTTTAGGAAATGTACTGTATGAAAGGAATCTGCTTACCAAATTTGAAGACTGTGAGTCTAATAAATTAAAAATTATCTATAACGCCCCCTCAACGCCACCTGGAGTCGATTTTCACAAAATACATTATAGAGCGGATCTTTACTCCATGAAAGAATTCTGCTTATCATATTTCAAGACTGTACTTCCAGTAGTTTAAAAATGGAAATAATTAACTATAACGCTCCTTAAGCCCCCGTAATGCCACTTAGGAGTCGATTTTAACGAAATAAATTTTGTAGAGGATCTCTACACTATAAAAGAAATCTGCTTACCAAATTTCAAGACTGTACGTCTAATAGCTTAAAAATAGGAATTTATAAAGTCCCTTGGGGTTAATTTTCCCCAAACCCATTTTGTAGCGGATATTTACTCCATGATTTCAAGCAGGTAAGTCTAGTTGTTTAAAATGGAAATAATTATCTATAACGCCCCTAAACTCCTCCCCAACGCCACTTCGGGGTCTATTTTCACGAAATGCATTTTGTAGCGTATCTCTATCTTATGAGAGGAATCTGCTTACCAAATTTCAAGACTGTGCGTCTAATAGTTTAAAAATCGGAATAATTATTTATATCCCCCCTTAACCCCCCTTGGGGGTCAATTTTCCCAAAACCCATTCTGTAGCGGATATTTACTCCATGAAAGAAACATGCCTACCAATTTTAAAGCAGGTAGATATGATGGTTCAAAACGGAAATATTTATCTTTTACGCCCCTTAATCCACCGCAACGCCACTTGGGGGGGCTATTTTCACAAAACCCATTTTGTAGCTGACCTCTACTCTATGAAAGGAATATACTTATCAAATTTAAAGACTGTACGTCCAATAGTTTTAAAATGGAAATAATTACCTAAAACGTCCCCTAAGCCCCCGCAACGCCCCTTGGGAGCCGATTTTCACCAAACTCATTTTGTAGCGGATCTCTACTCTATGAAAAGAATCTTTTTACCAAATTTCAAGATTGTACGCGAGTAGTTTAAAAATGGAAACAATTATTTATAACGCCCTTTAACCCCCGTAACGGCCCTTGTGGTTGGAATTTCGAAAAAAATCCGTCCTTAGCTGATCTCTACTCCATGAAAGGAACATGTCTACCAAATTTCAAGTCTGTAGGTTGAATAGTTCTTAAGATATCGTGATTAGTCAGTCAGTCAGTGAGTCGGTTTTCTCCTTTATATATATAGATATTCTTTCACTTTCACACACACAGGACTGAATTTTTAAGATCTAATTTACTAAAATGAGCTTTGTTATTTTATAGATTTTGCTTTCTATATTGTAAAGAAAAAAACCATCATTAAACTGAAAGCTTTTAATAATTTTTTTTTGTTGTTATTTTAAAAAATCTGCATTAATTCTCGTCTTGAATTTAACAGTTTAGTTAAAAAAATTTCTTTAGACATATAAATTAGATATGAAAGGAAACATATTGTATTTTTTTTAAAAAAATCATCCTATACTACTAATTAATAATTTCAAATCTTTTAGTTTTGAGATAGTTTAAATGATCATTATTTTAAAATATACATTAATTAATTTGGCAGCATTGAACAGATAATCAGTTCATACACAATATACAAGTTCACAAACAAAAGCTGAATTCCTATGAAGGATTTTTAAAGAAACAATTACAAACAAATGGACTAAATTCATGTGACGTCACGATCACGTGAAAACTGTCACGTGACCACGTGCTGTTTGTTTACTACAGTAGCTACGATTATTTCGTTCTTTTAGTTTTACATTATAATTTTTAAAATGTCTTATTTTGCTCAAATGGTTGATCGATCATTTAAAGAAACGGTTATTGTAGGAAATAAAATCATTTTTTAAAATCTGACAAAAAATCAGTGTTTTGAACTCGTACTTGTTATTTGTCTTATCTCGTACATAATTAGCTATGTGTTACTGTAACTAAGTTGTTTATTTGGATTTAATAGTTTAAATTTTCATTGCTAAAATTATTTCTGCTTGGTTATGTATATCCTGTTCTTATAGTTACATAATTAAAATTGATTTCAAGGACAATTTTTGTTTTAAAAAATAGTTTATGTAACTTAGAAGCTTTTTCATTGATTTTTTCTGTTCAAGATAGTGTTGAAAGTTTTTGTAGATACTCTCAAATGGTATGTTTTATAAAAGTTAGTATAGATTCTGGTTTGAGATTTCTGGTTATATTTTTAAAAAATCTTGTGTTTTTTCCAAGTTTAGTGAGAAAAATAATTATTACAAATCAACAAGGAAACAGACTTTCAAATCCATACTAACCTTTTTCGCAGTAACCTATGAAACATAAATCACTTAAAATGACTAAAAAATTTAAAAAATTGGGCATATTATGAGTTTGAAAAGATTTAAATTCTTCATTTTTTTTTAAACAGTGAAATAATAGCTGGTCAAACTGACTTTTTCCTTTCAGAATCAACATAATATAATTTGAAGAAAAAAAATTGTATTTTTGCTATTATTGTCTCTAAAAAACATTTTTAAAAAAGGGTACTTTTTAGCTTTAAAACAAAGTGACTTAAGCCAATTTTAAAAAACACACACACACCTCAATTACTGGAAATTATTTGTTATGTCTGGTTGTACATTTTTTCTTGTTTGAAAAATTCTTATTTTTGAATACTATAGCCAAAATATATTCAATTAATTTTATGACCTGAAAAGTTTATGGAATGTCCAACACAATAATCTTGTGATTCGCTGTTTATATATATATATATATATAAATGTTATTCATCATTGAAATTGTACAGAAATATTTGTTTGGTTTGATAAATTTTGAATTTAATTGTGAATGGAAATTTTATGCGACTATTCATTTATATATATATTGTATTGTATTTTTTCCATCTAATTTGCAATTCATTGTGCTGTAAAAATGAAATTCATTTTCACCAATGGATAAATATTATCAATCAAAAACTTTCATATGAGTTGAACAATGGCTTAAAGTAAACTTTTTTACAAGTTTAAATTGTATTTTGGAACCATCTGTTGTTTATACATAAATCATTATTTTCTATTATTTTTATAAATTATATGTAATTCAATAAGAAAAATTTATTTAAAATTAAGGATAATTAAATTGAATTTCTGAAAATTATTTCACTTTTTCTGATGGTACATTCCCTTAAAATTGTTCAATATAAAAGAAGTAGATCAACATGTTATAGGCATTTCATATAAAAAAAATCATTTATTAAAAATTTTAATGTAAATTTTTAATATAGTACATATTTGCATTAATAATAACTTGTGATCCAAGTGTCGCATACCCATACACATGTTTTTTATTGCGTAATGTTATTTTTATAAAAGTTTTAATTTTTTTTTTGATGCTTAATATAGCAACTGCTGAAGGTAACTTTTTAATATGCTGAAAGAGCTCTCAACACTTGCTACAGTAATTGCAACTTAAGAAAAAAGTATTAAAACAATTAATACATGTAGAAATAACTCATTATATTTATTTTGCATGTATTGCAATATATCTTGTGTGTTATTTAAATCTCTTACATTCAAAATCAAATTCTGTTGCTAACTGATTTCATCTACATTTTTGTTGTAAACTTAACAAATGTCTTGTAACTTTTTTCTAATTCATGTTTTTCGCAGGTTTTCAGAATTAATATTTGGTATATTTATATAAATCTATTCACGTAAAACTATATCAATATTGCAGTGTTATAGAAGTAACATGTAAATTTCTCTACTGGTTTTTTTTTATAATTTGCTAAGTGATGCACAATTCTACTTTTAGAGGTTTTTTAAAATTTTGTTTACAAATGATAAATTAACACAGGGTCATATTTATTTATTCTATTGAACTAAAAAAATTTCCATTTATAGCTGTTCATATTATTTCATGGTTTCCACAAAGTGGGAGATTATTAAATGCTAAGAATTGAATGACAAGTCTTTGAAATATCAATTTGAGTCGTTACATTTACTTATTTATAAAAACTTTGCCATGTTCAATTTTTGTTATTTTATTAGAATCATTTTAGATATCTTTATATGTATAAAGTATTTACATGTAATACATTGTAAAAATAAAATTCATTTTCATCAAAGAACTGATCACCAATGAAATAAAATATTAATTTGAATTTTAAAAGTAGGTAGGCAAACTTGATGTAAATGTAATATATTTTATAGACAATTGTTACTTTTCATCTCTAAATGCTGAAAAAAAATGAGAAAATTCATGCATAATATTTTTGATATATATAAATTCCCACCCGTGTGAAGAACGAGTATACGAGCTAATAGCATAGTAGTACAAAGGGGAAAAAAATTAAGAACTTTCTATAGTATTGATAAAGCAAACCACAAAATTACAGGATCATTTCAAATATCTAATACTGATAAGCCACACTATAAAATATGCAATTCATGAAGTTGTAAAAAAAAATTTTCATCACAGGATAAATATATATGAAATACTTCCCTATCAACTCTTAATATTTTATGTACAAAATTATTTTAAAAAGCTTAACATTGTAAAACAGATACATCTATAAAATCCATGAATCATTATCCATAATTACGAGGGGTGAGCAGAAAAAAAGGTTATAAGTCGAATAAAAAATATTTATTTACAATAGACAGAAAATACAAAAAGGGAATTAAGAGGCATATTCACCTATCACATTTCGTCATAATCACCAAGTCTATTTAGGCATTTATCATAGAGAATGCAGAACCTACTTGTTTAATCCGTCTAGGTAGAAATCAGGTCCTTGTCCATTGAGCCAGTCTCAGTACAATATCGCAGCACATCAGAAAATGATATACTGCGTGCTACCATAGCTCAATCCCAGCTCTATTTCAAGCTGAGTTACCCGTTGATCAATCTAAGTAGTTTCTTCAATTCGTGCTGTGGTGATTTCTGTCCTTGCAACATGTTGTCTGCTCATTGCAGATGCGGATACATTTCATTCATATCACGACTCGCACTTCCAAACAATAATTTCCAAAGAGTCTTGCCATTTCAATCTGCATCGGCCTGAACCATCTGGGTACCTTCACTATCTACCCGCAAACCAGCTGTATACCATGTAGCTCGATCTGTCTCCACTTTTGCAGAAACCATCTTTGTTTTCCGTTGGAACATAAACCGTTGCAAACACTTGCTTACAAAATGTTGGAGTGCCTCCAGCAGGACAAGTGTATGTTGCACTTATAACCTTAAGTTTAAAAAAAAAGTATTAAATATTAAAAAGAAATAAATTCTAAAATTCGATTGTAAATTTATATGAGTTTTCGGTATTTATACATATTAGTCTACTGGTTAATAAATGTTGAAAGATTTGTGCCAAAGTTAATTTGCTTATTTTATATTCAATTATTTTACCTAAAAACCAAAATTTAAATAAATAAATTATATGAATAAAAATTTTAAATAAGTGAAAATTAACAGTTTTTTTTATATAAAAACACATCATAAAGTGCTTGATTTAAAAATACTATGCCTTATAAGAAAAATTAGAAACAATTTGGGAGAATCTTAATGTAAACACAACATTTCTCCATATTGAATTTAAGTTTTAAATGAAAAAATTTACATTTCTTTATCAAAATGGTTTGGCATTTCTTGCCTTTACTTTTAATGTGTTGGAATCAAATTAGGATTTACTCATAAATAGCAATAACTATGTAATGACTAAAGCATAATAATGAATATTCATTAAAATAGAAAACAATGCAATTGATATTCAATGCTAATCTAAAATATAAGAATCAAATTATAAACTAATCATTGATAATATAGCTATTCAAAAAATGTAAATTTGTCCATTCACATTTCTTTTACAGAAGTTTAAAAAGCTGCTAAATTTGAATAGTTACCATTACTTTTAATCTTTTAGAATCAACTTATAACTCACTGATAAATAACAATATTAATGTTATTAAAACCTATTTTGTTTTTTTATAACAATGAAGTTAAACTAAAGCATAAATGAGTAAATAGCATTCATTATAGTTTCAGAAAGTATCTAAATTAGAACACAAAATAATTTATAACTTACCTCAGAAGTTGTTCTGATCTGAACAGATGACTTGTACTTTACTCTCTTCGTTTCTGCTTTTACAACGCTTTTGATAAAAAAAAATTAATAATTCACTGAGCAATCAGGCTCGGTAAGCGACATGTTGCTCACAAATTTGTCATCGAATATAAAAAAAAAAAGAGCTACAAAATTAATTGAGAACTAAAATAACTGAGAGCTATATCTAAGTGTATCAAGAACTATGCACAAATACACCAGCTAACACTAGTCGAAGCAGACGAATACCCAATTAGATAATAAATTACAATAAAACAAAAATTATGTAAAAAGTTGTTAAGATTATTTCCTAACAAATATATACACTAGAATAATGCAAGAAATACAATGATATCACATATTTTAATTAGATAAAATTGAAGCTAAAGAATGTCAACAATTTGCTTATACGGTTCTACCATGGTATTGAAAAGCACGTGCAATTGTTGCCCAATTTGTCACGTGATTACTCGCTTGGTGCCAGTCAGTCCCGAATTTCCCCCATTCTATTCACATGGTAAACTGTCTATTAAAAATGCATACACAAGCTCAATTTTCCTTTACTTTTTTATTATAGTAATGAGTTTATAAAAAAAGAATCATAATAAATATAACTGTTTTGGAAGATGCAAAATAAGTTAGCTTTCTTTTCAATGTTAATAGATTACTATAGTTACTTATTTAAATTAAGGTTTGTAGCAAAATCCTAGTTCAATTCACACCGTTGGGCGATAACAGACAAAAAATGGTGCCAAATTACACCAATAATTCTTTTTTTATATTGAACTTCTGTCCAATATGGATACAATAAAATTTACTTAACTGGAAATAAATAAAGATGTAACTAAAATAGCATCCAAAACCATATTAAAAAAAATTCTCTTATTGTATATCTTCTATAATAAATTTTAGCCTATTAAAAAATTATCCCCCTTTTTTCAAATCAATTTTGTATAAGTCTAAAAGAATACCAAAAAATCATCTTACCTTTTAAGAAGAGAAAAAGAAGTTTAACTAAACTGCAATAGAAAATTTTAATATTCATTAACAGACCAATACAAAGAATAACAAATATCATTTCTTAAACAGATTACACAAAAAATACATAACTTATCAGCAAAGATTAAATATTTCCTAATTACACCAGCAGCTTAGTTGACAAAATTTCATAGAAAGCAAATAAAAGTAAAATTTATACACCAAGTTAGTTAATTGACTTTAAACACATTTAGATTTACACATTCTTCTCAATTATCAACAAATTTTTTATAACCAGATGTACACAAATTTTAACAGTCTCTCCAAAATGTCACTAAAATACACATTCATGAAATATGTCAATATTTAGTTTAAAAATGAGTGAGACTGGTACAGAATAATTTAGAGGAGTCGGGAAGTACATGAAAATAATTATAACATGCAGTAATGTATATTTGGCAAAATACCAGGAATGCAGAATGAAATTTAAAAAAATATGATTCACGAACTAATATAGTTCCTCTAAAATGTTACTCAATTCTCAGAATTGTTGTGATGAATATTTACATATTCTTTCAACTGTTGTTGTTACTAATGCCACATGATTGGTATGTGCCATATCAAGGCCACGAAATTCATCATGGCAAAGGGTTAGATTGTACGCCTGTCGTTAGCCATAGCCTTGAGCACCATACAGGTGACAGTACGTTTTGGCT